>VKOC01018392.1:0-59338 GCA_009364415.1 Spea multiplicata
GGGTCTGCACATCACTTATAGCCACCCTGTACCAGCGTGTATTGGCTGACTTGGCATGATAGGAGTGTGATTGCTAACAGCAACCACAGTCCCATCATGCCTAGGTTCCAGCATTTACTGGATGGATGTGTAAGTGCTGGAACCTAGGCATGATGGGACTGTGACTACTGTTAGCAATCACACTCCTATCATGCCAAGTCAGCCAGTACATGCTGAAACCTAGCTAGCTGCCCCCCTTGTGTAGTAATGCTGCCAGCAGTATGGGGTCTGCACATCACTTACAGCCACCCTGTACCAGCATGTACTGGCTGACTTGGCATGATAGGAGTGTGATTGCTAACAGCAATCACAGCGAGCACAGTCCCCATCATGCCTAGGTTCCAGCATTTACTTGTTGCCTGGAAGCAATCACACTCCTATCATGCCAAGTCATATTGCTAATTTTGTCCAATTGTGTGTTACCTACTTTTATTAAAAATGTGAGTTTTTATTATTATTTTTAAAGGTGGGGTTCATTTTCGGTTTTGGCTAAGTGAACCCTGAATGTTTTGGTCCAGAATTTTCATTTTAGTTCATCCCTAGAATAAATCTAGGGAATCCTGAATTTGTAGTCGCAAAACTTTCTAGGCCCAGAAATCAGTGAGAGGAAGAGTAAAGGTTTTGTGTCATTTTACTTTATTTTAATCTGCATATTTTATTAAAGGCCATATTTTTTGTCACAGTGAAAAATGAGTGCGGCCCGCGCACGTATACAATTCTGATGAAGTGGCCCACTGCAGAAAAAACTTGGACACCCCTGGATTATGCCCTTTGTACATGCGCCCCTTTTTCTTTGATTTTTTTACAGATATGATTCAATATGTAAATTGAATTTGTTGAAAAAAAATTGTTGGGTAAAAATCATGTTTTTTGGGGGGGTGAGGGGGTGGGGGGCCCTTAACAGATTCTCGCACCCGGGCCCTGAGGCGTCTAGTTACGCCCCTGATTGTCACACATTTTATTTACACAAACATTATTTTTTCTCTTAATCATACCCTATTTGTATCCAATGACGAATAGTCATATTTGATATGTGCAGTCAACACAAGAGTAGATCTTCCTTATTGCAATTTGTCCTACTTACCATAATGTTGTATTCATCCTTGTCTACAATAAACACATTTAAAAAAATAAATAGGAGTGCTTTTCTCTCAAGCCCAGGGAGGTTTTGTTACAATGTCCGTCGAGCCAGCGCTGGAGCTGACTGGTGGCAAGTATATCACGTACGTGTTTGGCCAAGCACATCTCCTCCATAGAAAATAGCTAGAGGTGGGCAAATGCATATGGGGAGATTCTGCAGAACTTTCCTCTTGCACTTGCAAGAAGAAGATCATGAAAATTTAAAGGAGCTTTTGAGCTATTATATGAGTTAAAGTGCATATTATGTCCCTTAAGGACAACGGATTGTCTTTAAACCCATTAATGGCAATGCAATGTGAGCCCGTACATGTACGCGCTGTCATGAAGTCCAGTTTAATTTTTTACACATATTTTGTCCATAATATTTTGTCCATAGTCCTATCTATTTAATACATTTCTGCAAATCTTCCTTCTGATGCTTTTCATCAAACAACCAAGTAACCACTACCGGTACTAAAAATCAATACGCCAACTGTTCTCTAGCTAACTGGGAGATTACTAATACAAGTAATAATGCTTTTTATTGTTCTTGTCCTGCGCACTGATGCTACCAACAATTGTCTTGGTTGTTGACATCTCATAAACCTGATTGGTTGAATATTTTGGATTCTTCCTTTTTACTATTATTGATGGACTTTATACCTCTGTCATTTAATCTTCACAAAATATGCTTTTTTGCACAAGGCTTCTTGCCTTGGAGAGCTGGCACCATGCCCAAACATAACAAAGTATCTATAAAACAAAACACCTTAAAGAAAATTACTCTGCTACCTGTGTGTCATTCTGTGAAATATTTTAACACTATACACAAACACACACATTCAGTCTAACAATGCTCACCAATCTACACACTCTAAAACTGTACAATGATACTTCACTCACTCTAACGCCATAGACTAACACCCAACACAGTAACACTTTATACTAACCCCCCAAAAAACACACACTGTGCACCAAGAACCCCCCACGTGATCATTCTAAACCTGTACATTGACTCCCCATACAGTCTAGCACTGTGAACTAACACACATACACAAATTGTAGCATTCTACACTGACACATGTTTTAACACCATTTTGACTGTCAAAATACACACATATACACTACCCTTACAAATGCTTGCCCATACACATACACACACTTATACACACACCAAAATCCTGGCTTACATTTGCCCTTGCAACTACATGTTTATTTGCTCTAACATTATACCTCCCCTCTTTCTTTCTCTCTTGTCTTTCTCCTTATCTCTCCTCCTTTTTATCTCTCCCAATCTCTCCTTTATCTCTCCTTTTTTGTGTCTCTCCTTCCTCATTAACCCTTCCCATCTATTACTTTTCTCCCTTTCTCTTCTTGATTCCTGTGGTTCCTACAGATCTCTGTTTCAGCAGCATCAGTATTCAGTGACGTGATATGACCTTGTTGGAACACGTCTGTATGAACAGATTTTTCATACTTTTTTTTCCCCAGACTCTTCATTTTGGCTAGTTAAAGGGAGATCAACTGGCCCTGCTACTCCATCGGCGGGCTACCAGCTGCACAGAATATCTCTACTCCTGTGATTGCAGGCTGTTGACTAGGGCATCCCAATATAGTAACTCAAAGTCTTTTCTTTTCTTAACAAGCAGAGACCCATGCAGCTTCCATTCTTACTGACTGCAACACATGACTACAAAGGGAGATGCTTACTGGCTGATATTGCCACATGACAGAAAGTAAGAAGTTGCCTCTGCCATCACTTATCAGACTTCGGAAATGCAGTCTGTGTGTCTCTACAAATACCCGTCCTGCAATGGAGGAGACCCATCCAACAAGAGGGCTCCCACCTGGGCCCTCACATCACCCAGCACAACAAGCACTGGGTTCCAATTGTGTAGTGCAGATAAATATATAAATGGCACAGCAGTTCCTGTGTACCAATAACAAAAATAACATTCCTACGACATTCATGTAGGGTGGTTATATTTGGATATAGCCTTAGTAGTCGAAAAGTAAATAGAGTCTTTAGGTAAAGTTAATACATTTTATTGGGCCAAAATAGAGACAATGTAAAGTTACTTAAGTTTCCAATCCTCTTCCAGGATTCATCATTGGAATCATCATAATCCGTATTTTGCCCAGAGATTCCTGGTGAAGCGCCGCTTCTCCAGGTCACTACAGGGAAACTCAGGGTTGCAGGAGTGATGCATCACCCTCCACTCCTTGCCGAATTACTCTTCAACAATAGTGTGCGTTCTACAACATCAGCTGGACCCCGCGCTGACACCAGCGGACCTCCTACCCGCATCTCGGAAGGGAAGGCTCCGGGTAGCCCAAACCAGAATGTTCCCAGGTTTGGTAATAATCCATAATCTCCCATTGGTAAGACTGATTGTAAAGGACAACTTTGACCCATCACTTTATCTGTTGTACACAATGAGAGGGTGAAAGATGAATGGAAGGTAGATAAGCGGAACAGCATTCTAGCAGAAATGGTAGAGGCTACTTCATCATCGTCATTTCATCACATTTTTACCACTGGGCAAGGATATTACTAGTGTGTTTTTTTGCTAAAACTAACAAATTGATTGACTGTTTGTAGTGTTTTTTTTTGATGAATAGAAATAGAGCTAGGATTTTTTCAATTCTTCATTTTAAAATTTTCTATTTTGTCTTAGTAACAAGATAAGAAAATGAAATAAAATATAAATACCAGAGTACAGAAAGGAAGAAAAGAGCTGGGATTATTTTTAATGTAGTCTTCATGTGATGTACTGTGACATATCCTGTATGTTTGGTCTGTTGTAAGAGACTGTGAAATGTTTAGACATCTTTCCTGGTTCATGAGGCCCTGCCCAGATGTATGAGGGATAACGGCATATTTTCTTATGAAGAGCTTTCTTTCCATATTTCCACAGCAATGAATTAAACACAAGAGCCTTTCTATAAACCAGACCCTGAGTATAAATCATACATAACTGTTCAAACAAGCGCAGGGCATGCAGGGCAGTTGCGGAGACAATGGGGACTCTGTATCAGAGGATAAATATGTAAAGTTCCCAACAGCGCAAACATAGCCTTGGTGAAAGAGTGACAGAGCCTTCACTCTGTATTGCAAGGGCATTGAGTTAATTGTGTATTAAACAGGGGTCAGCAGTATCTCACTGTGGAGGGCATGTCTGTGCAAGGCCTCAACCGGCTGCCAACTGCCTCTGAATTTCAGCAAGGTGGATTTATTGAGGAAAATGCATCATCATGTCTGTATTGGGAAACACTTTTCAAAGTTTCATTAGATAGACATCTTGTCTTGTGACAATTATTCCCTTCTCCGTATCCAGTCTAAGAAGCTTTAGGGAGGTTGTCTTTTTCTCTTATTATGTAAAATAAAATGTGATTATCATTAGCCCTAACCATGAATGATCAGCTACCAAGTTAAATAAACTGCATGTTACGTTATTGTTAAGTGCACATTACTACAACTCTTTCTAGCCACAGCAAAGGCTATACCAGCAGTAAAATAGATGGTAAGCTACATGGTCCTTCTTTGGCAGTATGTCTTTGTTTATGTTATTGTCAGTTTTGCATGTAGTTAATTTGAATGTTATTGATAATTATCACCTATGGTATATGTACCTACTCTAAGTTAAACCTTACAGAAGCTACATATAAAGAAACATGAAGTATACATGTATATTACTGGGCCTTTACCTTGTGCTTGTGGGTTTATTCAAGACATTCTCTAAGTTGCAAGTCTCCATTATTCATATACTGATTTATTTTTCACCCGAGATGCCAGCTGAACACTGGGGACAAAGCCAAGTGGAGCACGAGACAGTTTTGGTTTTTAACAGCTAAAATAAAGTATTAGGATTTTATGATGGTTGTAGTTTTTTGATGAAGCACTCCTGGGGATCCATTTTTTGATCAATCTCAAGGGCACGTGATCCAGGTTCAAGGATCAATTACTTACTTCTATCTGGGCCTCTTTACCCTCACCCTCAACCTGAAAACATTCTGATACCTGAACACGCTCCCGTATAGTTGAGGTTCACTCGCGCAACAAATGTGACCTTTTCTTGGTGGTGGAGTTTTCCCACATTATTGTTTGAAATTAAAATTCTTAGGGATCACTTGACTTCTATCTAGGCAAATTTAGTAGACAATAATTTAGAACACTTAGACAACCCTTTACTATTCTGGGAAACATCAAAATCAGTTTTACGGGGCCACATTGTTTTATATGTCGCAATACACAGGAGGGGCTGTATGGGAAACTGGATCCAGGTGCTAGCAGACACCTGACAGCCGCCAGGGATTAACTATGAACAAATAGGGGATCATTCTGAGATTTAAAATCTATTTGGGCTCAACAACAAGTCTCCCTGATACCCCCCACTTTAATTTACAGTTCTAAATTGATTACCTGGTGACCACAAATTCTTACAATTTATAAGGTAGGTTCACGGGTAGGTTTCACATACTTAATTTCCAAAATTACTTTAGAAAAAAATTAGAAAATTAGATTTTAGTTCTTACCCCTACTACTTACACACTTAGATGAGAATACCTTTAAATAACCTCATTAGTGCGTATACTCTGCAACAATTAAAATGTAACTTACTAACCTCCAGATGTGGGAGCT
Source organism: Spea multiplicata (assembly GCA_009364415.1). Lineage (NCBI taxonomy): Eukaryota > Metazoa > Chordata > Amphibia > Anura > Pelobatidae > Spea > Spea multiplicata. The sequence goes on from VKOC01018392.1 coordinate 5,801, forward strand.
ATATTGTGGTTGCTCTATGGAGACACGCTGTTGACTGGATTATAGACACCACCAAATTCCCTAACACTCTAATATTAAAATTGGGAAAGTTTCTAGATTAAGATTTAACATTCAATGGAGATTTTAAATCCATCTTCCACTGCTGTGTATCTTGGATTTTTAGGCAGTTATAGCCCAAGCTCCTCTTTTATCATGGCATAACATAAGGTGTCAGGCAAATGCTCTCTTTTTGGACATAACATTGAAATAATGTAAGGATAGGTTTTCTAATATATAGTTTCCATGGTTTGTCTACAATTAACCAGCTATGTAGATTTGGTGACCAAACATCTTACTCCGCTAGATTGGGCTTATACTTTGAAAGTTTTTCTTATAAAAGACAGAGGCCACACACACCCTGCCAGTTAAATGTACACATTTACTCATAGACAATGCCCAACAATTACTTTATACTCCAACATTCAGCACCGTTTCCAGCGTTTTCCATATATTGATCCAGAAGAATTTTTAGGTATTTTAAGGTATTTATATGATGGGACCTACTGTTTTTTTTGAAAAAAAATCTGAAAAATATTAGCTTATTTATTTATTTGCTGTTTTTATAATTTATTAGTTAATTGAGCATACTGATTTGCATATTTTGTTTTCAGGACACAAAAAGGATTTGGAAGAGAAAAGGCAGAACAGACATTTACTTAATAGTATGTGCTGTTAAGTGTAATGTATTTTTAACAAATCATAAAATTCGCTCAGGTCATGAAAAGTCAAGGGCCAAGTTAAACAATACAAACCATTGCAGGTGGTAATGCAAGCAAATTGACTTTTAAAAAAATATCCATACATTATATTGATCTAGGGAATATTAGTGAGGGATCGGATTGCATTTATAACTAAATTCTGGCCCTGTGTTTGCTTGCTCCCTGTAGATAAATATCATCTTCTCCTTCTCTGACCTAGAAGACTGTGCCTTGTTTGGTGGAGAAATTCTTCCTTGTAGCCTCCCACACTCCCATGTGACCTCTTGGTCCAGTAGTCATCCATCACATTAAACTTCCAAATTTGATAAATGAATCTATTTCTGTGTCAGTCCCCTCTCTGCTTGTCTCCCATTTAGAAACGCTTTTCCACCTATAGTCATCCAAAATTCACACAATTTCTGTTTGCTCTGCTTCATTTTTTTCTGATTACATTAGTTTGTGAAGTGAACTTTGATTTTACCTAACATTTGTCAATTGATCTATGATTTGCAGTCACCACTGTCATATTGTTGTTAAACACATGTGGACCACTCCTTACACAATTGTTGGCTGCCTTGTTCCATTTAAAGTAATAAATACGGTTCATTTTTGACTGGTGTTATGAGGAATAGTGTGTTTGTTGTGATTAAAACATACTATAGATTAATAGTATGGTACTTTGCATAAACTGGGTAGTTTAATGTCCTATGGGTATAGCCCAAATAATAATGCATATTTAAGTACTTTCTGAGTACTTTAAAATGCAATATGGAAAAAGTAAAAAAACCTTAGGGATAAACTGTTGTTACAGAGCTACCGCCTCTGCCTCTTTCATGGTCAGACAAATCTCATTAGTGGCAGCAACCAGCAAGTCCCTCTTATTGAAATCAATGGGAGCATTTTCTATGCATGAGTATGAGCATACCTGGGAACTTCTGGGCTCTGGCAACCTGGAGCCTACCCTTGTGGGATGTGGCCAGGACTGCCAACTGATGTAATTTAAGTCACTATGATGGAGTGTCCTTTTAAGACAGTTTGTGAGACTTATGCAATTAGATTGCAGGGGGTTCAACTATACTTAACAGCAGTTTGAAACACAGAGGACCAGGCCACCAGTGTCATTCAGCCCAGAGGTAGCACCATCATCCAGAAGAAGAGTGAGGACCGGAGTTGTTCCAGGCGTCGTCAGTGACGAAAAAGATGATGTGGCTGACAGGCCATGTGGCAGCCTCTGAGGCAATGTGGAGGAGAAGAATGTTGGCAGAGGAAGGAGAAGGGCGGCCTCTGAGGTGTCTGCAGCACGGAATCAGTGGCCTGCAACGGAGCCGGGAGTGAACACCAGAGAGGGCTCATCAGGAAACACATATAGGAGGGCTCAGTCCAGAGCGTGCAGGGTCCATTCTCTGCACCTTCAGGAGGCATGACGTTCTGCTCAGCAAAGCCCGTGGGAACTGAGCCTGTCCCGTATACCTATGAGGAGAATGTTCTGTAGACAGCTGGCATTGTGTAAGGACACTGGGTGCCGGATCAGGTAGGAGTCTGGATGCAGGGGCAGGTTCAAATTCAGAGCACAGCCGTAGGCAGGCTGATGATGTATCCAGCTTTGGGCGGCGCTCCACTTTAGCCTTAGTCTTTCTCTTGGGCACCATCTTTAGGTGCTCTAAGAACTAGCAGGAAATAAACTTGGGGTGACAAGGTCAGTACAGGCAGGAAACTGAAAGAGCACTGGCAAGGCAAGAGGTAGGAACACGGCTGGAAGCCCTCTGGCAGGGTACACAACAGGGAACCCTCAGGCAGGGCACACGGCTTAAACAGGAATCAAAACCAAACAATGCAAAGGCCAGGAACACAACGCTCTAGCACTGAGGTTAGGATAATGCCCTGTTTATTTTGGGCCTTAATTGCTTGAACGAGGGGCAGGTGTGTCAAGAGCCCGCAGGAAAAACATGGCCCAGGAGAGACAGAAGGAAACAGCACCTCAAGATCCACCCGGTGGAGTTGTGGATTGGTGATTTATCAAATCCCGGCAGATCACAACACCATTTTGTTAGAAACACTAAGGCCTTGGGGTTGATATTTTTGAGCGAATATAAGAGGAGGGATGACGCAGCTGGTGGTTTAGGTTATGGTGCCTACTTTTGGAGTTTTTGGAGTAAAGCGGCTTGGCTCTGTACGAATTGTTTTCAGGTTTGCCTTGCCCAGCTTGGCTTTGGGTTTTGCTGGGTAGCTGGTTGGGTTTCCTTTACACACATTTCATGCAAATGGTTAACAGGGCTAGGGTTAAGGTCAACAAGACAATTTCTCATTTCATCGCCCAGTTAGGGGACCTGGTGGTGTTACATCCTGAGTTGGATAATGGCAATTCGGCTTTGTTTAGGGGTGATGGTGTTCATTTAACGGACATAGGTCCTAATATTTGGTAGTTAGATGTGCGGTTTGGGCTGGAAAAAAACGGTGGCATAGTGGCAGAGCCTATGCACTCAAGGGGAGTCGAACACACAGTCGGAACTGAGGTTTCTGTGGTGATTACTGAGGGTTTTTTTTCCTTCTGTTATGTGGTTAATTTACGTGTTTAAATTGTATTGTTTCTCATCAGAGGTATGGGAACCACAAAATTAATTAATTAAATTAAGGGCTTTTTCTGATGGGCAGAGGTCCCGGGGAAAAGTGAGGCTGCTGTACTTATACCACGTGCTGTTAAAGTTTATGGCTCGTGGGGTGGGTACATGGAAAGGAGTGTTAAAAGGTGTTTCCCAAGTGAATGAGAATTGTTGCAAAACATAGGGTCAAGAAGCAAGAAGAGTGGCTAACCTCCATGTTTGTTTGCGTTAAATTGCTTGAGCGAGTGTCCCTGGCTTTTGGGAGGTTACCTAATCATTATCAATGTAGCTGTTTGATTTTAATAAAGCTTGTTGCCTTTTCAAAATCCACCAGATGTGTCAATCTCTTATCTAGAGGGGAGAGGGGTCTATGGGGCTAACTCTTCTAAGGTTCCAGGCCCATTAACCTATATCCAGTGTGGATCATCATGCTATTCCTTCGTGTCTAGAAAAACATCTTAGAAAAAGAACCAGATCATCTTTTGGAACTTCATGGGTCTATTGTACTGATGGCCCAATAAAAGGTATCACCTTCAACTCCATCTTCTCTTGGATAAATACAGATATATACATTTTACTCTGTAAAAATGAATCACAATATTCATAATCAGTGCTGAAAGTTAATCTTTTCAGTACCGTGGAGTAACGAACAGAAGAGTCTACAGTAGGAGTCTACAGAATAATGAATATCAGCACTCCTTAGAGTAATGAGTGATATACCGGTATTATTTTTTATTAATGTTTATGTATTTTTCTCATATAGGTATTCATTATATGTTTAGAATTTTTTTTTGCAGGTTCAAAAGATTTCATGACCCTTTGTCTAGTGCCTCTTGGGCCACCTATTACCTGTGTGTGGCTGCACATTCCACTCACAAGAAGCAATAATGAATTCCTAGAAGATTTAATTAGACATTGAAATACCACAAGCATTCTACATAAATCTAAGGTTGTGAAAATATGGATCTATCTTATTTCATTACATTTTAAGTGCTATTTTTTATTACAGATATTAAAGTTAGTTTGTATCTCTTACTCTTTTTTTAACTCTCTTCTTCTCTGTCTTTGTCCTCATCTTTCCTTCACCTTCAACTTTCTTCAATTTATATTAGTAGCATGGGGAAATGTAAGTGCTTATAGTGCCAACAGGATGTTTTCTGCTATGAGTCTAAGCTTTGAACAAATACTTGGCTTTTATCATCTTCAAGTCTATGCACAGACTCCTACCACACCTCACATTTATTTTCAGTTCAGTGACTGAGAATACCTGGTGGGCACTCCTTACAGGTCCTGTTTATATAGGTAATAGGTAAGACTTGTGACCCTGCCAATCTGATGAACTATATGGCCTTTAGCTGGAAAGCCCTTTTTATTGTGAAATGTTGCCCTCTTCTGGAAAAGTGGGAAAATGGTTGAACACAACACAAACCTTTTGATCAAGACTAAGGTGATAATCAATCTTATTTCCTAATGACAGTGTACTTTTGTTAAACAACGCATTGATGTTTATTGCCCAGGTGTTGCAATGTTGTGTTTTGAGCACAATTTAGCGTTATACTTCACTGACATAACTTGTAGCTCTTGGGTCTCTTCCTGACAGCATAAGATTTACCCTTCAGTTGGCCCTAGTCTGAAATGTCCCTCTCGCCTTGACATATTTAAAAAATGAATAAACCAACATTTAAATGATTTTGCAGCAGGGCTTGGGCAGAAAATGTGGGAGATGGTTGATCAACCAGAACGGGCAGGTTATAATGGGACAGGGCTACTTTAAGGCCCACCATATTTGCCTTCTGCAGTGCCCTAAAAATATAGAGCCATAAGCACATGCCTACTAGGCCTAGATGGAAATCCAGCCATGCTTTTGACCACTGCTCTACAACACAGAATCTGTATAAGCATCAGTTGAATTGTTTTGCCCCTAAGCATTAGAGAAGCGTTCATTAAAAGGTAACTGGAACCTCTCTCTGAATCACCTTATGATAGATACTTTGTAGGCGGGTGAGAACTAACATGACTACTAGCACAGTTTAATGTCTATGCAAAATGAATGCTGATGCAAAACTAACCATTGTCATCTCTTTCCCTTTTAAAAATATTGTAACTCTTGGTGCAGAGCAAATGACTGCTTCTCAAAATGTCTGTGGTTAAGCCTAAAGTTCCTTGTTCTTTGTTTCAAAAATCAAAAGGTGTCCAAGAGTGGTGTATTTAACTTGAACTTTACGCCTGAACTAGAGAAGCCCCCAGCAACACTCTCCACGGTTCGGCATCAATAATCCATTAAAAGGAGAGCAGCGCCATGTGCACCTTTTATTGCAGGTAGCACTGAGCAGATACAGCCTCCATAGCATAAATCGGTAAGTTGGGCAGAACATGAGGAGTTGTGTAGCCCAAGATGGCAATCTGCCCCTCAGCTTTCCAAAAGGGATTAGTTACAGGTGAATCTCTTCTTTCTGCTTGTCTGATGATAAACACCATGTGCACCTGCCCTGGATGCACACCCAAAAGGCTGGTCCTGTCTAGGGTAATTATGTTTACTTATCTACACAGAGCACAGCCATCACAAACACAAGGAGTATTATTGCTGGAATTGATTAACAGATCATTTTACATTATCATTTTATAGCACCATTAAGTATAGTTTGTTTTACTTTTTTATAGCACTCAAGAACCAACCAGTTATTTCTCTCAGAATAAGGTTTCTTAACCCCTTCAGTCAATTTTAAGATGTTGTTGTGACACCACTGGCATTTATAACATGTCCAAAAAGGTCCCAAAGAGGACCTCTAACCACACTGCACTGATAACAGTGCATTAAAAAAAAATACAAAAAAATATATAAAAAATAATAATAAAAAAAGAAAAAACCCTTACATCCCATTGCCCTAGCACAACATCTAAAATGTATAACCCTCCTAATCCCCATTCACAACCCCCAAACCCATTAAGCCATAAGCATAAAAAATCTACAAATAATGCATACCTTATAGTATGCTCCCTATAAGTGCTGGGAAAATATGGAAAATTTATATAAATTAGGTATTTCTGAAATCAGGACACCTGAATTGATAAACTTGGAGGTGATTTTTCATCACTTTACCTAATTTTGTGAGGATTCAGATGGGGTTTTTTTTGGATTTTTGCTAGTTTTTACTAAATTTCTCATCCTACTAAGATCATCTAACTATGGTATCAAAAGAAAGCTCTATCTCTCCTTGAAAAAACAATATATAGTTTACATGGGTACACTATTCGTAGGAAAGGAGAATAATCGCTGAACCAACATACCACAAAAATGGCAAAATTGCTCTGGGCTTTGATGTACCAAAAACCCCTGGGACTGAAGGGGTTAATTTTTATAGTACTCAAGAAAGAACAGATCATATTATATTATTTGGTCAACCTCAGACTATAGCTGCTTGTACATTATATTTTTTAGCACATGGGGTGATTAGTATGTATATGTGTATAGATAGACAGATAGATAGACAGACAGACAGACAATGAATGGTCGACCATGTGGGCTCTTACTACTTACTACTATGATAGGGAATGGGACTCACCTTGGGACTCACCTTGACACAAGTTGGTGATGCGAAATTCCTGAACTGGATTCTATTTTCAACTCAAGGGCAACTCTAGCACTAGAGGAACTCAGAATAGCTTTTTTTTTTTTTTTTTTTAAATGGTTTGTAAACCATCATTAGTGAGCACAGCTCACAGCTATTTTATAGCAAGTTGTCACGGGACTGACACCTGTGATTACTCAAGTTGTGCCTTTTCATTGAAGTTGACTGAGTTGGAATAAAAGAGCAACAAGGCTGTGGAGTTAGTGAATAACATAGTAACATAGTTCATAAGGTTGAAAAAAGACCAAAGTCCATCAAGTTCAACCTATATACATATTGTGTCCCTACTGTGTTGATCCAGAGGAAGGCAAAAAACCCTTATGAAGCAGATGCCGATTGCCCCATACCAGGAGGAAAATTCCTTCCAGACTCCAAATATGGCAATCAGAATAAATCCCTGGATCAACGTTCTATCCCTATTAATCTAATATCCATAACTTGTAATATTATTGCTTTCAAGAAACACGTCCAGGCTCCTTTTAAACTCTTTTATTGAGTTTACCATTACCACTTCCTCTGGCAGAGAGTTCCATAGTCTCACCGCTCTTACTGTAAAGAACCCCCGTCTGTGCCGGTGTAGAAACCTTCTTTCCTCCAGCCGTAGAGGATGTCCCCTTGTTATAGATACAGTCCTGGGTATAAATGGGTCCTGGGAGTGATCTCTGTACTGCCCCCTTATATATTTATACATAGTTATTAAGTCCCCCCTAAGCCGTCTTTTTTCCAAACTAAATAACCCTAATTCTGATAATCTTTCTGGGTACTGTAGTCCTCCCATTCCCCTTATTACTCTGGTTGCCCGTCTTTGAACCCTCTCCAGCTCCACTATATCTTTCTTGTACACTGGTGCCCAGTACTGTACACAGTATTCCATGTGTGGTCTGACTAGTGACTTGTACAGTGGTAGAATTATTTCCTTGTCGTGGGCATCTATGCCCCTTTTGATGCATCCCATGATTTTATTTGCCTTAGCAGCAGCTGCCTGACACTGGTCGCTGTTAACTAAAACTCCTAAGTCCTTTTCCATGTCAGTCGTCCCAGTGTTTTCCCATTTAATACATATTCCCAGCCTGGATTTTTCTTCCCCATGTGCATAACCTTACATTTATCTGTGTTGAACCTCATCTGCCACATCCCAGCCCAAGCCTCCAACCTATGCAGATCCATTTGTAATCGTGCACTGTCCTCTATTGTGTTAACCACGTTACAGAGCTTAGTATCGTCTGCAAAGATTGATACTTTACTATACAATCCTCTACAAGGTCATTAATAAATATATTAAAAAGAATAGGACCCAAAACTGACCCCTGTGGTACCCCACTAGTAACAGTCACCCACTCAGAGTATGTACCATTAATAACCACCCTCTGTTTCCTATCACTGAGCCAGTTACTTACCCACATACACACATTCTCCCCCAGCCCAAGCATTCTCATTTCATGTACCAGCCTTTTATGTGGCACTGTATCAAATGCTTTGGAAAAATCAAGATATATGAAATCCAGCGATTCACCCCGATCCAGTCTTGAGCTCACCTCCTCATAAAAGCTGATCAGGTTAGTTTGACAGGACCGATCCCTTGTAAACCCATGCTGATATGGAGTCATACATTTATTTTCATTGAGATTCTCCAAAATAGCATCTCTTAGGAAACCCTCAAACAGTTTACATACAACAGAAGTTAAACTAACAGGCCTATAATTCCCCGGGTCACTTTTTGTCCCCTTTTTGAATATTGGCACAACATTTGCTATGCGCCAGTCCTGGGGAACAGACCCTGTCACTATAGAGTCCTTGAATATTAGAAATAGGGGTCTGTCTATTACATAACTTAACTCCCTTAGAACACGGGGGTGAATGCCATCTGGACCTGGTGATTTGTCTATTTTGATTTTTTTTAGGCAGCACTGCACTTCTTCCTGGGTTAGACAGGCGACATGTACTAGGGCATTTATCTCATCCTGCTGTATATTACCTGGCATTTCATTTTCCTCTGTGAATACAGCAGAGAAGAATATATTTAATAGATGTCCTCTATTTTAATCAATTATAAACTTTTGAAGGTACATTGGATCCATCCCATGTATATAGCTAAAATGTTGGGAGATCTCACGCTGGGTGTCTGCCTGGGTTGTCCTTGTACTACTTGTACAGCATTTGGTATGTTGTTTTGTATTCTTCATATATTTTGCACTTTGGTGTAACTGCATCCTGTTTTACAAATATACATATTTTTTACATGAACCTTCGTTGTTCATGCAGTCATGATTAGTGCATCTTGTACACAGTATCGGGTTATTTTATTGGGTTAATTTACCACCTGGGCAGCTGCTTGGCTTAGCCTGTAATGAATATTCATAAGGGCCCCTAACAGGAAGTGCAGGGAAGCCAAAACCATACCTAGCACACACAGAGATGAGCTATCAATGCTTGACGAAGCACTCTTAAAAGGCAAGAGACTGGAAATTCCAGTTTCCCTTAGATGAGAAATGCTACAAAAATACAGGACATTTAGGGATATAAAAATGCAAGAGGAGGGAACGGGAAGTTCTTTTCTGGCCTTCAACGATGAGTGATATAACAGTCTCTTCATGTCCCACTTGTCATTTCAGCCACCCTGTCCAAAAGAATCTTGGCTGCATGGAGATATAGTGAAGAATCCATGGCATACAATGTTAGTTGATTTGTTTTCTCTGGATGGCCATGATTAACTAGCAATGCTAGACTCTTACTCATCGTGCCCAGAGGTTGCCAAACTAAGGAATACATCATCAGAATATGTATGCAAGAAATCACGGGCTACATTTTGACTATTTGGCATCCCTACAATCATAAGGACAGACAATAGACCCCAATTCTTCTAAGGTACTTTAAAGCATTTTCCTAAAAGTTTGGATTTATTCACAAAACATCATGTCCCACTTATCCTAAACGGAATAGATTAGTTGAGTGCAGAGTCAAAATTATAAGAGACTTCTTAAAAAGGCTAGTCAGTTAGATGAAGAACCTCAAGTAGCTTTGCTTGATTATAGAGCAACACCTTTGGAGGGGGGCAAATCTCTAAATTATTTTTTGGGCTTCAGATAAGGCTACCACAATTGAATGACACATTCAAAGAGAAACTTGCATATGTGCTACATAGAAAAGAAGGAAAGAATAAGGGAACGTCAGGAAAGGAACTATGACAAAACTGCAAGGGACGTTCAGATGCTGCACATTGGGGACACTGTAAAGATCTGAACAGGTCGACAATGGGCAAATTAAGCGGTAGTGCTGCACAGTCTCCCACAGGTTCTTACAAGTTAAAACAAGGAACAGTGTGGTTTTGAAACGTAATCGTAAGCATTTATTGAAGATACCAAATCATTTTCTGGACTAAAACCAGTCACTGCATGTGAAGTTGTTGAGCAATGCTGAGGATTCAGGCAAATGATAACCCTGAAATGCAACATGACCAGAATGTGATCAAACATGATCCATTTCTTGTCAATGAATCCGATGGTGGCTTATCATTTGTTTATACTGACAATGCAGAGCACATTCCTGACCCAGTACAGTATTCAGGAGGAGCTCTACAACAATCTACATGTTGACCAACATATATCAAGAAGCAGAGCTGTGAGAAGGCCACAGTCATTGAAGAACTTTGGAGCTCAACCTGATTCATATGTATAATCTGTGGCTCACGTAATCTCCAGGCGGGTTCCACCTCATCCTCAAAGGAAGCACTAAATCTTTTATTTCCAACATTTTATAGAGTTATGACTCTCCCTATTACTGGCCTGCTAAAAACAACATTATAAGTGGCTGGCTACCTTTACATGTGGATGCTTCTCTCTTTAAAGGTCATTCTTTCAAGGCAGTGTTGTCACATCATGTCACACAGGGAATGTGATGCTGAGCACATGGTATGACAATGCAGACAACAAGTTTTGAGTTAGCTTAAGCTCTGGGGCAGCCAGAGAGTCATAGTAACAGTTAAGCAAGCTAGGAGTATTTACACAGTGCTTGGAGGGCACTTCTTGGCTTAAGCACAAGCCTCTTCTTTAACTTTTTTTTACCTTTTTGAAATTAGCAGGAGGAATAGCCAGCTAACAACTAGGCAACTCCATATGAAACTGCTTTAATTTTTATTTTGAATTTTGGCACAAGTAGTGACGTCACAAGAGTTGGCCACAGTCCCGACCAATTCATATGAGCTTAGCAGAGGAGGGCTGCGCCTCCTTCACAATCAATGAGCGAGGGAAGCTGCGGTGGTGTCTGATTTCAATGCTGGACAGAAAGTGAGTATGACACATCACCCGCTTCCAAAGGCCTTTAATCATTTGGAAGGTGGCTAGGTGGTCCTCACTAACTTTCCTTCACTGAGCTCTGTTTTCCTCTTTAGTTTTGGAACAGATGCCTAGGAAAGAGGCTCGGCCTTTTCAGTAACCAAAGACTACTCAAGGTGCTTCTTCTTGGACGATATTACTCTACATTGCCGTTTCAGTTTAGATTGCCCATTATTTCTTTCTCTATTCTCAGATGTTCTTCCTCATTGTCTGACGTTTCACAACTTTCTTTTCTTCTAGAGCACAGCTTTCCCTTTGTTTTCCACTTTATCCAGTTGGCAATTCAATGTAATTTATTACTCCAATGGGTCTTTACTGTTTAGTCTGAATTACCTTTATCCAAGGGTTGGGGTTTTATTCCAATATTCTCCTTATTCTTGCCTTTCCTTCCCTTCCCCCACGCACACGAGCCCCCACTGTGGACAAACATTTGTGTGCAGTGGCCTTTGGGAGGTTTGCCATCTCCCACTAACTGTTGTTAGGTGGCAAATCTTTTCCCTAGAACAATTGAGGTTTGCAGATTCCTACAAACTCTGTTTGATGGACGTAAAGCTCAATTGTTTACATAGGTACCAATTACATTACTGGGAAGATTAATTCACAAGTGTTTGTGTTTGTACTCAGTTTTTTGTGAAATCCATTATTTTTTTACAGTTTGTTTGTTAATCCCTTTGATTACTTGAATCATTAGGTAACAAAAAGTTGTTAGTGGCCCATACAATATACTATTTATATTTAAACTACCTTTTATCCCACACCTACTTCTGTTTGTATGGGGTTGTGCTGATCATTCACTTTGAAGATTACTAATATTCTGTTGCTCTTCTGCAGGCTCCATAAGATTTCTAATGGTGTACATGTACAAAGAAAGACAGAGTTCATGCAACATCTGCACAACTACTGGCTTCTCAAACGTCTTTCTAGGAATGGGGTGCCACTTATCCACAGGCTACTTTCACATTTAAAGCACCATGAGAAAACAGCACAGGTGAGTGCAAAAAAAAAACATTATTACAAAAGCTTTTTATCAAAACTATTGGCAAAATAACATAGAAATATAGAAACAGAAAATTTGTAAAGAGTAAAGAAGAACTTCCTTACATTACATCTAAACCTCTGGCCTATTGCTCCTCCTTTTAAATAAGCTTGGCTCCTGTACTTTAACAATCCCTTTCATTATTCAAATGTTTCTATTGCATCCCCCTTTCTCCTTCTTCTTTTATTACATTACATTATATTTATGTACGGCCGATTCTGAAGCACTGTTACATTCATTAGAACATTGTATAAACACATACAATAACACATACAATAACAAACTGGTGCAAAGGAGAAGAGGGCCCTGCTCTTGCGAGTTTACAATCTAGTCGGTGGTTGAGGGGAGTGAGACAATAGGAGAGGACTGCTTGGATTGGGATGAGTTGATCTGGTTGTGGTGATGTGTTGAAGCTGTTTGTTCAGATGGCTTTGATTAGGATGATGGTTGGGAGCACTGTAAAGGAATGTTGTACGCTTCCCTGAACAAGTGGGTTTTCAGAGAGGTTTTTAAAGTCGCATATGAGACAGAAAGTCTGAGTCTGAAGGAACGGGGAAGGGAATTCCACAGGAGGGGAGTGACGCGGGTGAAATTCTGAATACGGGAGTTGGAAGAGGTAACAACAGTAGAAGAAGGCTGCAGGTCGTGAGAGGAGCGAAGAGGGCGGGTAGGGGTGTATTTGGATAGGAAGATAGAGATGTAGGGTGGTGCTGAGTTGTGGAGGGCTCTATAGGTCAGGGTTAGACATTTACATTTGATTCTGAAGGGTATTTAAGATCTTTTTACCTTTCCTGATAATTTCTGTCCTGCAAACCACTTAACAACAAACCATGGAGCACATATACATAAAGGAAAAAATAAAAAATAATAATAAAGCAGTATATTCAATCTGGAGTGGTATTTAATATGGTGTAAGATCCACTCACAAGCGGGCTGAATAAATCGGACACATTAAAGGATTCAATAAAAGATTCTGTTTAATAGCTTCTCAAAATCTGTAAAATAAATGAACCACAATGGTGCAGTATCTTCAATAAAAATGATCTAAAAGATCTGGATGCACTCACAGTTGAAAGTGGCACAACATGAAAAAGCTGTGCATCAACGTATCAAAGCAATCCGTTTGGAGGCTGTAAGGTATCCGGTCTAATGTCTCTCTTCTCTCTCTCAACGCGTTGCGCCGATCCTTGCTCTGCTTCCTCAGGTGAATAATACGTAGTAATCGGAGAAAAGGGCATCATGGCACTGTACTGTCAGTAACAATGGAAGAGATGGATTTAGGAGTAATTTCTGATGACTTAAAAGTAAGCAGACAATGCAATGAGGCATCTTAAAAGGCAAGCAGGATGCTGGATTTCATAGGAAGACACAGAAAGAGGGAGGTGATTATGCTACTTTACAGATCTCTGGTAGGCCTCATCTAGAATATTGTGTACAGTTTTGGAGACCCCATCTCCAAAAGGATATTGATACATTGGAGCATCATGCACTTTTCTCCGACCCAGTCTACATAAGGGAGATTAAAGTCTCCCATAATGAGATAGTAATAATGATAGTAGATTGTCAAGCTCCTCTGCTTGTCCAGTGGGTATATACATCATACCAATGCGACAAACCACTTAGTCACAATGTTCTAAAGTTACCCATATGGTTTCTAGGTTTTCCTTATTACCTTGTATGAGAGTTACCTTTAAGCATTTTTTTTAAATAAATGGCAACCCCTCATCCCCTTCTGCCATCTCTATCCTTTCTATAAAACATGTGTCCTGGTATTGCAACCTAACAGTAATTTTGCTTGTTTTACCAGGTCTGTGTAATTACGACTAAATCCACATTATCACTTGTCACTAATGCAGTAAGTGTGGGGATCTTAAACTACGGACATTAGTACACATCACCACCAAGCTATTTTTCAACCTATGTGTCATGACATGTGGTGTTTTTTTTTCTATATCTAAACCGATCCCACCATTCCTTTCCCAACTTCCCAAAGCCCTGCCTTGAACCTGCTCTAGCTACCCCTTTAATGCTAACTTCACCCTCTCCCAGTCTAGTTTAAAATCTCTTCCAACCCTCTAACCATCTTCTCCCCAAGTACCACAGCCCCCTCATCATTGAGGTGCAGTCCATCCCAGCTCTCTAGAAACCCAAATCACTCCTTCCTACACCACTTTCGCAGCCATTCACCTCGCTATGCTCCCGCTGCCTCCATAGTGTAGTGCTTGGTACAGGCAATATTATTTATTAGTAATAGTAATTATTGAAAATATTACCTTGGAGGTCCTTTTCCTAAGCTTGTCACCTACCATTGACTTGGTCAATAGTACCAACATGGACTATGACTGCTGGATCATCACCAACCCCTCCCAACAATCTGTCCACCCGGTCCACAACATGCCAAACCCAGGCACCCGGGAGACAGCATACTGTTCAGCGCTCTGGGTTTTGGCGGCAGATTATCTACTTTGATAATAATTGAATCCCCTACCGCCGCAGCCTGTCTAGGTTCCCTAGCACTTTCTTTCCCATCTGCACTAGAGGGGCTATTCTCCTGGCTGCTAGGTGAATATGCCTGCTCTAGTAGTGCCAGATCTGAACTGATCTCCCCAACATCCTCACATAAACGGGCAAACATATCGGGCTGACCAAGTCCAGAACTAGCATGCCTAAACTTGTTTCCCCTACTCCCCTATTGCAACCGACCCAGCTCAATGCCCTACAAACCTCCTTTGTCCCATTTGACCCCTATCTAGTGCTTGCTCAGTTAGGAGTAGGCTCCTCTCCATATTGTCGATGTCCTTCAGTGTTACCAGTTTTGCTATCCTGGATTCCAAGTAGGCTACTTGTTCACACTTAACACAACAGTATAGCCCCTGGGGCATTTGCTCCAGGAGTGCATACATGTGGCAAGATGTGCACAGAATGGCATTTCAGAGCAAGTGTACAATTTATACTCTCCCCTCCTATTGCCTTTCATCTCCTTCCTGGTACAGTGAAGTAAAAGAAATATTTGATTCATTGCTGATTTTGTATGTTTGCCCACTGACACAGACTTGGTCTATAATTTAAATGGTAGGTGTATATGAACAGTGAGAGACAGAACAACAACAAAAATCCAGAATAACACATTTCAAATAAGTTATTGATTTGCATTTTACCCAGTGAAATAAGTATTTCACCCCTTTGCAAAACATGACTTAGTACTTGGCAGCAAAACCCTTGTTGGCAATCACAGAGGTCAGACGTTTCTTGTAGTTGGAAATACAAGTACAAAAAAATGTTTCAGCACTGGGAGTAGTCTTTGAACGGAGGTGTAGACAGGAATCTCTCCTATCTGGCTTGAAGGTAGAATCTTTGGGATTGGTGTGGCGGTCGCACCTAAGGGTATAATGGCTGTAAAGGTCTTCCAATATAACCAGGGGAATGATAACAGGAAACACTTACACTATATATAGCTCTATTGTAACAGCATGGGCAGTATAATCCCCGCCTGTGGGTGTTCTTGTGGGTGTTGCTTCTTCTGATACTTAGGTCACAGGTTTTCAGAGTGCGTATGTAGAGACATAAATGATGCAAGACCTAGTGTACACTGTGGTAATGGGATAGGCTTCAAAGAAATACTCACTGTCACCTTTCGCCGGCGAGTCTGTCCAGGGGGTCCCTCTGCTGCCGTGCCTCCGTCCCGCTCCCTCGGCTGGGGGCGTCCTCCATCAGGTCCTCCAGCGCTGCTCTCCGCCGGGGATCACCCTCTTCGCCGTCCTCGGCTGTCGTGGCGTCGGTCGTCCTCGGTGAGCTGGAGGTGTGCACACGTGCACACTGTCATGGCGGCCGGGATTCCCATACCCGGCAACAGCATACGTCACGCTAGGGGGCGGGTCCTCTCTCTATTTATTTAATTGGTTGATTATTTGCTGCAGCTGTTTGGCACCAAATTTAAACCCCCTGCTCTAATCTGAGCCCTTGTGTGGTACATACGTTATCACTGTCTCAGTGTGCTATATATCTGATATACTGGTTTTCTGACTCCTGCTTTGTTCCTGACTACTCTCTGATCGCCGCCTGGATTGACTTCGGATTGCTTTTTGAACTTTGCCTGTTTGCCTTGACCTTGGACTGTGACCTGTTTTCACTATTTGAACTGTCCTGCTGCTGTCCCACTAATCCTCCTACAACTAATTGTCCGGATAGCTCACCACTCTGCATACGGGACCTGTCTCTTGTCGGATTGTTACATTCACATTGTGAGAGCAAATAAAGGTTGCTCAATCCGTCCTCATCAACATGGGTGGTATCTCCTCCATCAAGGAAATAGCTCCAGTGAGATAAAAATCTGAATAAAAACAGGATAAAAGTCAAGATAAAAATTAAAATGGAGGTTCAAAAATAAGAATAATCCAAAGTTTTATTAGATAATAAAAGCCAAAATTTATGCAACACAACTTGTTTCGCCCCAAAAATGTCTTTTTCAAATTGTACACCTTCGTCCCTTTGATTCGGTGAAGTTGTCCTTTCCCCTTAGCAAAAGAACACCCCTAAAGCATAATGTTTCCGCCTGCATGTTTGATGGTGGGAATGGTGTTCTGGGGGTCATAGGCAGCATTCCTTCTCCTCGAAACACGGCAAGTTGAGTTGATGCCAAATAGTTCCTGGTATGTATTTGGGTGTCTGTGTGGCAGAGCCTGTCTTGGTGTGTATGTATTTGGGTGTCGGTGTGGCAGAGCCTGTCTTGGTGTGTGTGTGTTTTGGTGTCGGTGTGGTAGAGCCTGTCCTAGTGTGTGTTTTGGTGTCGGTGTGACAGAGCCTTTCCTGGTATGTGTGTGTGTTTGGGTGTCGGTGTGGTAGAGCTTTTCCTGGTGTGTGTGTGTTCTGGTGTTGGTCTGGCAGAGCCTGTCCTGGTGTGTGTGTTTGGGTGTCATGTGGCAGAGCCTTTTCTGGTGTGTGTGTTTGGGTGTCGGTGTGGCAGAGCCTGTCCTAGTGTGTGTGGCAATAAGTACAAGTAGTGTATTGTGATTAATTTTTTTTTCAAATATGGACATTCTGCCCCCATGTCTTATTTGGCACATTGTTGGAAGCCTGTCAGTTCAGTTTAGCCCCATCAAAACATATAGTATTTTTTTTTTTTTAAACTCAAATTCCATTTATTGATGGTACAATAAAGAAACGACATTGTCCACAGATATGAAAAGTAAACTCTGACAGGTGTACAGAAATATAAGCAATACACACAGATGTTTTTAAAAAAAAAAAAAATACATCAAGCAGGCACAACAGGACCTGCGTAGAAACGGGTTACAGTGTGCATGCATTACAAATTTTCGATAGGAATAGCGTATAGTCCCCATCGAAGCCAATACAAGAACCGTGGAGTATCGCAGTCTATGGAAATAACAAGAGGTACCATCCGAAATAAAAACAAGCATTAAGTCCATAACAGGAAAAAAGAACAAAAACAGAAACAAAAACAAAGACGCATACCGCCGACCCATCAGGCATCTAGGTAGAGGTCGAACATCAGAAGGCGAAAAACTGGAGTGTTGCGCAGGAAGAGGGTGAGTTCCTATGGAGAGAGTTCCAAAATTTTAGGGAACTCAGGAGAGGATGTCAGATTCTTCCACCAAAACCACCTACTCTCGTATTGGGAGGCTTTGCCTCTGGAAGACCAAATCAATTCCTTCATATAGGAGACACGTTGCATTCTAGCAACCCATGCCTGGACTGGAGGGGTGCACTGTTGCCTCCAGAAGCAAGGAATGACCGCTTTAGCAGCACTTCAAATATGAAACAACACCGAATGTTTATATTGAGCAAGGGAAAGCTCAGTATGATGTAATAAAGCAGCTTCCTGGGTCAAAACATAATTCGGGTCACCAACCTCCCTGACAACCCGTTCAATAAGGGTCCAATGGTATTTTAACCCTTTCCAGGTACTAATTTTACTAGCGGCCTAGTCAAAATTTGTGGTAGTATTTTTTTTGTGTATTTTTTCCACACATTGTATTTAGGTATGAAGCATGTCAATTGTTGCCAACGGGATGTTTTTTGTGATGTGCCTGGCGCATCCATTGTGATAAAGGGGTTAAATAAAAAGGTGTAGTTTTTTAATTCTAAAATATGTTTGGACAAGTCAACATATTCCTTCTGTTTTCTTTGGTCGACTGTAGGGAGAGGGATGTTGCCTGTCTCAGCACACAGAATAATGTTATGCTGCATTAAATTGTTCATCACACATGTGCAAGACGTGTTTGCACTCATAGTTGGGGATATCTTTCAACTGTCCAATTTTTTTGTGAGAATTTTTTTTTCTCCTATGAGCACCATAGGGTCTCGCATCTGCGACCTGAACTAAATAGCTTGTGCTAAAAATTTCCAATATGAATAGCAGTAATGATAAACGTGACGTTTCCGAGACTCATGGGGCACAACTTGCACCTACATTACAACAGTGACTGGTAACTGTAATAGAAGAATTGAAGCTTTATGCTATAAATGACCATATATTGCCATCTGACTGCCCAGCTTCAGATGTCTTAAGCTGTGACTTGGAGTCATGTAATTATGTAATTATTTCTCAATATGATCCAAGAAAGTGGCCACCCTGAAAGAAGTGTTTGACTTTGTTGATCTTGAATGGTCAGAATTGTGACAGAACCCTCCATCACCTGAGAGCCAGCCTCCTCCCTATTGAATATGGGCCCAGGCCTTGTAGAGACTTCTGTGTGTGGATACAGGGGTTCAGTTTCTGCTGATTTTCCCCATGTTTTAGCACTCAGTCTCAAAACTGTAACGTCAGCTGGACATCCTGTGGTAGGAAGAAGGCTGATTGTCTTTGCATTGTTGATTGTATAGGTGTGAAGTGTTTCCCCTGTTATTGTGTTAGCCCTTGTCTTAATACCCCCTGTAGGTATGACTAGGTGTCACTGCTGCATACCTAATTTTATAGCAAGACAGGAGGCTTCGTATTTTGCATTAACCTTCTTTACTGTTAACCTCCAGCAGCAAAACAGTTAACAGAAACAATAAAAATAACCAATAGGAACACCGCAACAAGTCTATAAAAGTCTGCACATCTAGGCACTCCTCCTCTTTCTTTGCTGCTTAACCTCCAGGTGAGAACATTCCATTATATTTCCTTATATTGTATTTTTTATTGTATATACTTTTTCTTTATTGTATATACTTTTGCATATATTGTTTTTCATATTTCTGTCCTTATTGTTCTGCCTTTGCGCTGCTTTTGCGCGCTCGTTTTTTTCCTCCCTGACCTCGGGCTGCGGCCTGTTCCGCCGGCCGCGTGGTCAGGGCTCATCTAGGCCCGGGGCATATCTGCCCTGCGGGTCCGTTTTTCCCCTAGCGCCTTCTCGGCGGTTTTCCTTCTCTTTTGTGCAGCGTTTTCCGCGCGTTTCTGCGCTGCGCCTCGCCGGTTTTTCCCCACGCGGCGTTCCCGCTACCTTGGGATGCTCTGGTCCCTTCGTCTCCCGTGTGACGGTTTTTTTACTTACCTTGCCGCTTGCTCGGCGTCTCCCCTGTCCTTCCCGCCGCGGTCGCCTCTTTCGTTCTGCGCCGCGGCTGTGTTCTTGCAGTTCTGCGGTTTTTTCTTCTTCTCTCGCGGCTCCCTGCCTCCTTAGACGCTGCCGTTCATCCTACCTCCAGGCTTGGCAGGCCTGGAGTCACTGGTGTTTGGCTCGGCACCTTGATCCCCTTACGGCTCCTGTGACGGCGGTTCTTAATTTTTTGGCCCACCTTTTTTCCCTGGGTCGGTCTTACCACACCATTAACTTGTTCCGTTCGGCCATCTCGGCGGCTTACGTTCCGGTTCAGGGCTCGGGTGTCGGTAAGGATCCAGCGGTCTGCCGTCTTCTCAGAGGTGTTCGTCTATCTAGACCCCCTAGGCCTCGTTATGAGTCCTTCTGGGATGTCTCCCGGGTGCTATGTTTTTTGGAGAGTTGGCCGGACAACTTTTTCAGCCAAAACTGCTCTTTTGTTGTGCCTCGTCTCTTTCCGTCGGGTGTCTGACGTTCGGGCTTTTGATGTATCCTCATTTGTTTTTCCTCCTAACGGGGTATCGGTCTCTGTTTTTCGTAGAACTAAATCCAGTTCTACTTCTGTCTCTTACCCTTATTTTCCTGACCGGACGCGCCTTTGCGTGGCTCGTTGTGTTCAGGCTTATTTAGCCCGATCGGCTCCGTTTCGGTCTTCCTCCTCTGGTCCGTTTTTCATCTCCTACATGCGTCCTTTTCGGCCTGTCTCTGTTCCCACTCTCTCCAGGTGGATCCGGTGGATTCTCGTTTTGGCCGGTATTGATGGTTCCTTTGGGGCTCACTCGGTCCGCGGTGCCGCCGCCTCCGCGGCTTTCTCCGCGGGCTGTTCCCTTTCGGACCTTTTATCAGCGGCGGATTGGTCCAGGGAATCTACTTTCCAGACTTTTTATTTTCGGGCCCCGGCTCACGCCACTTTGGCGTTGGTTTCGGGGCGTTAAAATTGCAAAATACGAAGCCTCCTGTCTTGCTATAAAATTAGGGATTAATCTAGCCTTGGTGCAGTATTAATCTAAATTTTATTAAAGACAGGAGGCGAGTATTTTCCCGCCCTTCCCCTTCCCTTATGTCTTGGGGTCTTGTTGGGGGGATTGTTGTAGGGTTGTTATTTATATTGTCTCATTACCGTTCTTGGTGTTGTTTTCTGTCATGCTTGGCATAGGGTTGCGTGGTACTTTCACAATTCTTTGTTTTTCCAGGTCGTCCTCCGGTTGTCTGAGGTTTTGACGCTGCTGAGGTCCTTTTAAGCATGGTTTTGAGTTCCTGAGTTCTTCCGGGCTGTTCCTGACTGTCGGTTCAGCTTCTGCGCAAAGAAAGAGGAGGAGTGCCTAGATGTGCAGACTTGTTGCTGTGTTCCTATTGGTTATTTTTATTGTTTCTGTTAACTGTAATTATTTATGTCTCATGTCATTCTGTCCTTCCCCCAGATATTGTGTTGCAGGATTTGATCTAATTACTTCTTCCTGACATGGTCATTAGATCATGTGATATCTGTCTTTAACCTTTTCTTACTTGTGTATATATAGCTCTGTGTTTGGTTTTAATAAAGGAGTCCCGTTTTCACCTCAACATGAGTGTTGCCTAAAGCTTGGGGTGGGCTGCTATGATCCTTTATTGTCCTTTTCAGGACAATAGCCGCACTGTGTAGCTAAGCTTCGGATAGCCACAGTGCCAACACAGCTCCGGTGCAGCGACGTCCCCCTTCTATCTACAACGCTGGTTCTGCCTGGCGCTGAAGGGGTTAATTGTTGGTGTCACGGCAGGAGGAAGCAATGTTTGGCGGGAGTACCCAGTCGGGGTATAGGTCGGTCCTGTCACAAGAACTTCTTTGCCATATACCAACAAGATTGCTGTCTCTTTTTCCAGCAACCAAAAAAGGTTTTAAAACATTGGCCAGCTTTAAAAGCTTTGGGGAGAACAAAATGCCTAAAGTGATATGGGAATTTATTGTGGATGAAGACAGTGAGACCACAGAACAGGACCAGTCATCAGTTCCTTAGTTATATCTTCAGTTTCTACACAACTGCTTGCCTATTTTTCAGGCAGCCATAGCAAAATAGCTATTGCAGTTAATATTTATGATATCATGACATCAGTGAGAGGCAAACTAATCCAACAGACAGACAATTTTTCAGGATATCTTTAAAGAAGCTCCCTCACCTGCAAGCAAAAAATAGTCGGACTTCCTAGCATTTTATCAAAAAGCTGTTAAATATTGTGAACAGTGGTTTTATTTTACAGACAAAAACTATTTGTGTAAAATGCAGTGTTTACCGTATTTGCTTGGGATAATTTGCTGGTTTTATCTCTGGATAAGTACAGAATAAATAGTTCCATTTATTTCTACAATAAGTAAAGCGCCAAGAAACAGATAACCAAACACAAAAACCAGGACAGGCTCTGCCGCACCGACATCCAAACATACACAAAAGGGCGGGGTCTGTCACACCAACAGCCAGACATACACATACCAGGACAGGCTCTGCCACACCATTACCCAAACACATACACATCAGGGCAGGCTCTGCCATACCGACACCCAAACACACACACCAGGACAGGCTCTGCCACACTGACACCCACATCCGGACGGGCTAAGCTACATCAATTTTAGTCTGTCCACTGTCCCTCACTTCAACTCTCATCAGTCTGTACCTGCTAGTTATGTCCGGTTCATGAACAAATCGTTCTTTTGAACCGATTCTTTTCAGTGATCAGTTCAGTAGACTGAACGATTAATTTGTAACAGTTCAGTCTGTGAATTATGAACTGCAGTAGTAACATGATCCTAGAGTCAGTCATCTGCACAGCATACAGACACAGACTCTGGGATCAGGTTACAGCTCAAGTCAACAGAGTCAAAGAACTATTCAGAGGAACTACGGGTCATCGGTTTTCCGACTCACTGAATCGTTCAGAGGAACTCTGACTCTTCAGTTAACTGAATCGTTTTACCTCTATCTTAAGTTAGCCTTATGAAATGTATTAAATTAACTCTCAGTCCTCAGCATTAAATTAATCCTAAAGACCCTGTTAACCATAACTGCCCCTAAATTAACTCCCCTAACTTTCAGCAGCCCAAATATTAATTTTATACTTACTGTTAGATGAGTTTCTGAGCAATGTGGATGCTATAAAGAAAGGGGCGGGGACAATTATCAGTGTGACTGAAGGGAGGGACTGGGAAGCAGTAACTGCTGCGAGTGACATTGAGTGATCCGATGAATCGATTCATTTCAATTAATGACTCGAAATGAACCGATTCACTTTAATGATCCGAACTTCACATCACTACTTCACATCACTAGTACCTGCTGCTACTGACAAGTTAAAATGGTATCAGCACACTTATATATCTAATGCTTGCCCCTTCCCTTTGTAAATGCTGATTGGCCAGAGTGAAAAAAGGAAAAACTTCCACAGGTTGTTGGACCCATCAATCACAGCCATAACCATCAATGGGACCTCCTCTCAGTTTTTGGCTACTTCCACCTACTGGTCGTCGGTATGTACACTCCTACACACAGTCTCCTCCCCCCCAAAAAGATGAAATATTTAGATGCTGTGCTGATAACATGTCACTTTGACACTTGTGTTGTTTTTACTGTGATTATTTTGTCCTATTAAACACTGTTTTTATTTTATTTTTTTTATTTTGCAGAAAGTGCAAGATAAGCATATGTCAGCCTCAAGGGAGAAGCTGAAGAGCTGGAAGAAACTTAGACATGACCTGGAGAGAGCCAGAACTCTGACAGAACTCATTCATAAAAGAGAAAAACTTAAGAGACAGCAAGTAAGTTATTAAAAAGGGTCACCTTAACGCCTTCATGAGAATAGCTGATTTTCAACGTGGAATTTTGACATGTTCTGCCCCATGTCCTATTTGGGACATCTTTAAAGCCGGCCAATTCAATTTACCCCATCAAACCATTTATGTTTGAAAACTAGACTCCCAAGGGTATATCAAATACTGATATTTTAACCCTTTCCATGCACTAATTCTTCTACTAGCTGTAGTCAAAGTTTGCGATATTTTTGTGTTTTTTCCCCCACATACATTGTACTTTTGGTATGAATTTATCGCCCCTGGTATATGTCACTGTCAGGATTCGGCCCCAGCCCTGGAAACTGCCAGGCGCGGTCCTCCCTTTAAGAGGTCTGCCTGGAGTTGATCTCCTCTCCACAGCTTGCTGTTTTGTTTGTGTATCTGTATTTTATGTACCTTGGCCCTATTTGCCTTATTCATCTGAGGATTTTGGTTCCTTTCTCCTCTCCCCATGTCCCGTTTGAGATAGCCTATCCTTGTTTAAAGGAGAAACGTCTGAGGATCTCGTCTCCTCACTCCATCCCATGTGTTTCTTGCCTTGTTCTTTGTGGCGTCCTGTACCTTGTATGTCTTGTCTTGTTATGTTTAGAATCCGTGTTATGTGTATTATGTTCAGCTGTGTTGGTTATGCTATATCCATACCTCCCTTATCTGAAGCCTATGTTGTTACCACACCTGACCTAACCAACAGGCTTTATAACCCTGCCTCTCAGTAACAGAGGTATCAGTTCATTAGTTACTTTGGAGCTATAGTTCATGCCAGACTCTGGATCTTTCTCTTGGCTTTACCATTTTTCCTGCCTGTTGCCTTTTTGACCTGGACTGCCTATTGGATTTACCCCTTTTGCTTGCTTGCCATCCCAGACCCCTTTGGATTCTTACTTGGGCTATTCTAACTTTGTACTTGACATGCTACTTATGGTGAGATATATCTGCTTTGTTTGATATACCTATATTCAAACATTCAGCTTTTGTCTCATTCATGAAGTGTGTGTCTATGACTGTGTGCATTCTTACACTCCTGCGCCCTGGACTCCAACACCCAGTAAGGGCTGAGATATGATGAGCCTCACAGTCACTGTCAAAACACCACCCCGATATGTGTTCACCAACATCTCCTGGGCAGTGTTCCCTCTAAGCTGTGCGCTTGTGCACGCGCACATAACTTTTCAAGGGAGCACACATGTGCTAAAATTGTGAGCACAGTACCTAAATGAGGGGGCTGGGGAGGGGACGGGCAGTCCATCCAGGGTGACGCTGGCACTCCTCCAGAGACGCACAGTAATGCCTGCCGCTGGAGGAGTGTGTGTGTGATAGCATGGATGTGTAAGTGGGGGGATAGCATGGCATAGGGAGGCTGTAATCACATTAATATGATGCCCAGGTTCCAGCATGTACTGGCTGCCTGGGCATGATAGGAGTGTGATTGCTGTTCGGTCAAGTGAATGTTGAATTTTTGGTCCAGAATTTTCATTTCGGTGCATCCCTATATACTAAGCCAGACACTGAAGCGGTAGGCCTACACCACATCAATGTTTGGCTTAGTATATAGTGATAGGGGTTATGCTACATTATTGAAAATATAATATAGTGTTGCGCAAAATAATTTTTAAAACAATTCTAAAGTGGTTGTATATATCACCATCAGAATCATATAGGCCGATATCCCTAATCAATACGGATGCAAAAATCTTAGCTAACGTGTTGGCCAGAAGATTAGTAAATTGTGTGCCTGCTCTGATTGGAGAAGCTCAGACGGGCTTTGTGCCAGGAAGGATATTACATTCTAATTTGGAAAGAGTTTTTGCCTATCTCCAGTTAGGCACGAACCTTCCCCACTCCATTCTCTCCTTAGATGCCATAAAGGCATTTGACAGGGTGGAGTGGCGTTTTTTATGGCACACGCTAACAGCCTTTGGATTTGGGGAGGTTTTTTTGAGTTGGATACAACTTTTGTATAGATCTCCAGTAAAGTCGACCTCTTTATTAAGCAGAACCTTACCCCATTAGGTATTAAGATAAAAAAAGGTGGGGATTTGGACAAAACTCCCGTTGGATTAAGAAAGGGATTAGTTTTCTTAGACAGCTGTTCACTGTTGTATATATTAAGGATTTCGAAGTGCTTAAATCTGAATATGGGTTGGAAAATGGACACAAATTTTGGTATAATCAACTAGTCCACGCATATTGATGCCTTTTCATTCTTGTGTAGTAGGACAAGTCCGGTAATATTCTGATCTTATTAAATGGTTCCTGTAGTGTCACTTCTCTATGTTCTCTCAGAATTTTGTCTTTTATTCGAGAGTTTGTACAACAGACCAAGATGTCTCGCGGAGTTTCTTGTGGTAAATTAGGCGCTTTAGCTGTCCTATGGCAGCGTTCCCAGATGGGCATATGTCCTTCTTGATTCACACCAATTTTTGTAAGAAAATCTTTAAGAAATTTCTCTAGATTTTCGTTAGAAATTGTTTCTGAGATCCCTCTAAATCTCAGATTTAGGTGTCTTGACCGATCCTCAAGGTCTGCAATTTTTTGTTCAAGTAAGTCAATTTTTACATTGTTCAGCTTAATGTTGTCTTGCTGAAGCGAGTCTGCCATTATTAGATTTTCTATTTTCTCTTCGTTTAATTTAACTCGAGTGGCGATCGCTAAAAGGTCATTTTTTAAATCTTGAATCTGTATATGGATTTCTTGTTTTATCCTATCAAATTGTGTGTCTAAAGCTATTCTCAGCTGTTCTTGAATTTGAGATGTCATATCTGGAAGTAGTACCGTTCTTATGTGTTGTTCCTCTTCACCAGAGCTTGATCTATTCATTGCATACTCTGGATCTGGTCTTAAAGACTCTGTCTAGCACTACTTTCTCCTTACACCTTTAATATATATACTCTAAATACAACCAGAGAAGATTACACAAACTCCAATACATCAATTGTAACACAGTAAGGTTCTGGGAGAACAATACTGTGGAAGGAACAAGGCAAAGAAAGAATTAAAATAATAGACATTTTATGAGGTTTTGAACTGTAAAAATTTAATAACATCTATTATAGAATCTACCGGGAAACCATATTTACTCTCCTCAAAAGAAGTCAAAGACACGAGGAAGGAGAAGTAAGCTCAGGATGGCGACAAGGAAGACCACTGAAAAACAAAAAAGGGACAAAAGAGAGGACAAGACAGACAGATCTGATATGGCCGCACCTTGAATATGCTGTGCAATTTGGGGCACCTATTCTAAAGAAGGATATCATAGCACTAGAAAGGATGCAGAGGCGGGCTACAAAATTAATAAAAGGAATGGAGCACTATAGTTATGAAGAAAGGTTAACAATTTTAAATCTGTTTAGTTTAGAAAAATGGCGCCTCAGAGGGGATATGATAACATCATATAAATATATTCAGGGCCAATACAAACCATTGTGTGTAAATCTGTTCATAAACAGGAATATGCATAGGACACGTGGTCATGCGTTTCGACTGGAAGAAAGGAGATTTAGTCTAAAGCAGAGGAAAGGGTTTTTTACAGTAAGGATAATAAGGATGTGGAATTATATGCAGAGGTAGTTTTATCGGACAGCAACTGATGAGCAACTTGGAAAAACATAATATTCGGGGATATAATCTTTAATTACGGGGAAACAGCTTATTGATCCAAGGAGAAATCTTACTGCCATTTCGGGGTCAAGAAGGAATGTTTTCCCTGGTTAGTGCAAAATTGGAAACACAAACAGGGTTTTTTTTTTGCCTTCTTTTGGATCAACATCAATAAATTACCTATATAGGAAAGGCTGAACTTGATGGACACATGTCTTTTTTTTCAACTATAGGGACTTGCGTACATTACCTCAAATGGAGTGAGGCCTTGTTTATTGGGTGTAATACACATATTCAATTTTACCATTGGTAGACAAGAAACCCAATTCTTCCCGGTTTCTGCCATGGTCTTTTACAATTTATTCTTTATTGCTCCATTGTTTCTTTCCACTAACCCTGCTGACACAGTATGATAGGCACAATTATTCTTTAATTGTATACCATACTTCTGGAGATTAGTTGATTGACAAAGTGAGGGCCATTGTCACTATATATTCTTTCTGGTATTTCTTATTATTTCCCTGTGGATTATATCGAGCACAGATAAGACAATTAGCACACATTTGTTTAGAGTAATTTTGGAATCCGAATGTTGTAAAGACATTATCTGTTATGGCTAACAACCCTCCCGTTGAGCCATGGCTCAGCCCATGACTCAATAAGGCTGCATAGCGAAACAATGATTTCAGCAATATTGGTTTGTTGTCAACATGAAAAGTTTTGTTACATACTACTACTGAACTCCAATCTGATTTCAAAACTCGACGCGCTCTCTGGATTTCTTCACCATTTAATTGATAACTGTTATAGAACCCCCGTATATCTGCCTCGAACTGTCAAGGATCCTCTTTTGGAATCTTTACATGTTCAGTAGCTTTTTTTAATATCTTTCTCTGTTCATGTTCTATGTACCTACATGGTTAAAGGATATATCTGACTTTGACCACTCCATAAGGAGATGCGTTACTTATATTGTTACTTTAAGCATATTAATTTGAACATATAAAATAAAACAAGAAGATATATCATAAAAACCACAGACAGGTATACAGGATATCTTATTATACTTAAAAACAGGATATATGCAAACCATAAATTCTAGCATTGAAAACATTAACCCTTATCTAAACTAACTCTGAAAGAAGCATCAAAATAAAAGCATTAGAATAAGAGACAAAATGGCTTTCCCAATGTCGACTTTACATATAATTTATGATCGACCACAGATAACAGACAAGGCAGATTTAACAGATTCTGGAACCAGTTGGAAACATGGTATGGAATTTGAAATATTCTAATTTAGTCACTACATAGTTTATCTCTAAATCCACATGTTCACCGAGTGGTCCAACCACTCCGAGTCTAGACTCTACCAGGATGGTCCAACCATCCGAAACCTGAGGGAGCCACCCTCTATTTTTAAGTGCACTATAACTGAACAATGTGGACCTATACCGAAACATTTTCTGGATTGAGTTTATACATAAACTGCTTATCTCCTTTTAGGGTTTTTTTCTTCCACCAGGGAAAATTTTTACCGTTCCTTTTCCTTACTGTGGAATATCCCCATGATACAATCTCACCGCAATATTGGGTAATATGACAGAAAAAAGAAACATTTTTGGTATTTATAAGGTACCACGCCTGAACAGGGTGAAACAGAGAGCTCTTGGTATTTATAAGATATTACTTCTAGACAGAGTGAAACAAAGGACCTTGGTATTTATAAGATACCGCTTCTTGACAGAGTGAAATATAGAGTCCTTGCATGGGTGTAGGAACCCCTAAATATCTGGGGGGACAGCATTTTCACCCATCAGATCCCCACTTTCTCACCATCTCTCACACCCCCTTTCCCCCCCTTCTCACACTATCTACCCCATTCTCCCTCCTCGCTTCTTACACTATCAAGCCCTCTTCACACACTAATCTACCCCCTCCGCTTTACCCTTTCTTCACACTATCTAACCTCTCCCTATCCCCCTCTCTCACACTCCCTACCCCCCTTCTCACAATATCTACCCACTCCCTACCCGCCGTTCTCACAACTATCTACCTGCTCTGTCTCACACTTGTTTTACCCTACTCTCCCTTCCCCCGTTTCTCACACTAGTTCAACCGCCACTCCCTACCCCCCTTCCACAACACTATCTTACTCCCTGATTCCTACCCCCCCACTTCACACTACTATCTCTCACCAACTCCCACCCCCCCCTTCTCACACTATCTACCCACTCCCTATCCCCCAATCAATGAATATCCCCGATCAATGTGGAGGGCCTTTTGAGTAAGTTGCAGTTTCATCCCTCCCCCGATTTAGTGAATTTTCTGATTAAGGGCTTAGTGTATGGTTTCCATACATGCCCAAACCTCAGGTCAGTCTTATCGGACCCAGATGCAGTGAATTTTCTACTGTCCCAAGTACTGGCTAAAGGGTTCATCATCGGCCCCTTTGATTCCCCTCCTTTTCCGGTTTGGAGGGTTAGCCCGGTGGGTATTGATGTGTCAGGAACTGGGTCCATATAAATGAGGAAGCCGTTTCTTGTGCGCTCTCCTCCGAAACAGGAATCAGCATATCTGAACGGGAATGAGGAAGCTGTTTCTAGCGTACTTTTAGGTCCAGGCGAAGGCAAGGCAGATCAGTCCACTTGACAGGGCCAACACGACAGGTAACCCACAGGGCACATGACAGATAACCCCCTTTGTGGGATGCACAAGATAGATAGCCCCCTTGGTGGGGTGCACACGATGGATAGCCCTCTGGCCGGGCTCAAATGATGCAGACTCCACTCCCCGAACCCCGACTATTTGCCTGCGGCCATGTCAGGAACTGGGTCCATACAGACGACCGTAATGACCCAGCGCACCCAAAGATCGCGTTCAGGAGTTCGGTATGCAGTAGCGGAGTCACAGGACAGGGCCTTGTGCAGGGTGACTGCACTCACCCGGGTGTTGAGCATCTTGGGTTGTGCAGCCACATACCAGCGCCCTGATATAGCAGCGGATGTAGTCCAGAACGAAGATAAATCCTGCAGGAACCCTGGAATAGGCATGAGACATAGCACTATACTCATGTGTGGGATGCTGCAGGCTGGTAGTGTGGAAGCTAAGCAGAGTAATAGCTGAAACATAGCGAGCAAGGGATAGGGAGACCAGGCAAGAAACATAACAGACAAGATATACATGATACAGGGCACTACATGGAACAAGACAAGGAATACTCAAGATCATACATGAACAGGACACGACACCCCTCTACCGGGGATAGATGACAGGACAGGATGGGTGAGGACACCCCACAGGTTACATCACAGACTGACACACATACATACAGGAACTAGCCTAGGACTATATGATAACTATTGGAGATTCCGTCACATCTTATGGCCACAGTATGCTTAGCCCACCACTACGCCAAAGTACTCCAGATGCGTTCAAATTACTATCGATTCATCCAGATTTGTGGCATCTTCATGGGATTAAATGGGGTGTCAATTACTAATTCGCAACCCAATTAGTTTTTGGTTCTAGGAGTAGTCCGAAACTTTGCAACACCTTAGATGAGATGTTGGCTTGGCTCCTGCTGAATTTTTCCCATTGCCCTGTAATTATTCATTGCTTGGATGATTTCTTAACGGTTGAGGCCCCCAACGTATCCCCTTTCAGTCTATGAAAGTCTCGAATTTATGTCCAGTTGCCGATCATTTCATTCTGTCCCTCAGTCATACAAAAACCAATCACTCCGGTCCAAGTACACAAATTATGTTCTTTCCTACTAATTCCGTTTGGTCTTAACCTGCTCGCATATTCGGATCAGTCCTTTCGAATTGGGGCCGCCTCAGCCCATGTGATTAAAAAGCTAAACAGGTGGAACTCCTGTTTGTCTCTTTATTTCCCACAACCAACCTCGGAGATGCGTAATGCCTTCAAGTCACTCGCTCTGTAAGCTTGGTCATTCATATTGTTATGTTTTGGTTTATTAATAAAGTTATAGTATGACTAACTTTGTGTCTTCTTCTTTTTGCCCTCTATAGGCCTACCTGGTACGTCTGTCATGGCACACCTCAGACCGAAGGGACCCTCTCTTGGTCTTTGGTTCTCCGTTCCACTAGTCCTATTTGTGTGTCCCTAACAAAAATGTTTATATTGACCCTAGTAATTGTTGTGACTAGTATAAATTTTCCAGGGGTGGTTGCAGATTTTCGCTGTGACCTTTGGCTTTTGGATTTCTTCACTTGGCTGTAACCTGCATTTGGGACCCACACTGGGCTCTTACATCCTGTAGGCTCTCCCAGGCTCTCTCCACACTAACACACACAGTGTGTTACCTTCTTCTAGGCCTACCTGGTATGTCAGTTTTGCCATAGCATAGCCTGAATGGACCCATTATATCTATATTTCTCCTTTCCACTAATCCTATTCACTTGTCCCTACCACAAATATTAAGGCTAATTGCATTAGCCTGTAGTTGGGGGAGGGGCTGTGGTCATTTAACCAACGCCTGGTCCTCCCATAGCTACATTGCAGCGTCTCGTGGTTGCCCTCCCTTGTTCCCTCTTTTATTGCGCTTATCTTCCTTTCTCTTTCATTTCTTTATCTCAGGGTGGCCATCTTCTAGGCTTACCTGTTATGTCTGTTGTGGCATAAGTTAGGCCAAATGGACCCTTTATATCTATATTTCTCCGTCCACTAATCTTATTCATTTGCCCCTACCGCAACTAAAATAACAGACCAAGGAAGAGCAGTGGACATAGCCTATATTTCTGTAAGGCATTAAATGCTGTCACTTAAAGATTACAATGTCTTAGTTCAGGGCTCATGCTCCTTAGGACATACAGGACATACAGGTTTGCTGTAGTCTACCTGCTACAAAGGAGATAAGGGTGTCTATTGACAGCCTGGACTCTCCCCTGTCGACAGAAGCCAGCATTGCTACAGACCCCCGCTTGCTGATGAGTGCAATTGGCACAGACATATCAGAGAAAAAACAATTATCAAAAAAGTTAAGAGAAAATAAAAATATTTATTGAGAGCCCAGTAATGCAACCATAACATCACTGGCATCCAAAATATGCAAGGGAGAGCCCCAAAGGGATCTCGCTCCATATTGCACCACTACAAGTACAAAAATATATAAGATACTACTTCCAAACCCCTTAAGCCAGTAGTACAGATAAAACACATTTCATTGCTGCCTATCCTGCATTTAAAAAAAAAAAAACGTGCAACTATTCGGGTATTATCTAACCTCTCTTTGATCTTTCAGTCCATGGTTACTGCTCTCTTAAAAGTGATTGATGATATCCAGATTGGCATGGAGAGGGGTGGACTTACTGGAGCAGGTTTCTAGACTTTGTAAAGGCCTTTGATACGATTGATCTTATGGTGAACAAACTAAAACGCTCCGGTATAAATGAGCACCCTTTGCCATAAAGTGTGGAGTGCCTCAAGTATCTAATCCTCGGACCCCTGCTGTTCTCACGTTTTATAAATGATCTACCCTTGGTGTGCAACAAGGTTGAAAAGTTGTGTATGCAAACTTATATGTATGTATATCTGTGTGTAAAACGAGTTAAGCAATCAATATCACAGCAATCAAAGCTATAGTGTCATATATCAATAGAGTAATACATCACCAAGCCAAGTAGTTATCACTCCTCTAGCTGATAAACTCACAACTCAGCAGGGACTGGGAAATCCCTTAGAACAGTCTTTTCAAAGAGCCACTTGTCTTGGATGCAAGGATTCCTGGATCCGTTCTGGGCTGCCCGTGCATGTTCTTGCAGGTTTCAAAGTTTGTGGTTGCGGCCTTAGGTTTTTATAGCTGTCGTGGGGACTTTCCAGAATCCTCCAGGGACAAGTGTCTTTACGTCATGGTGTTATTTCTAGGTGGCTTTTGTTCTATGACGCAGGCTAGCCCTCCATCTTATGATACTGGCCGGGCACCTTAAACAGAGGTTGTGACAGAATGATCTGTCATACAGGGCCCCAGGGTAGTCAGAGATGGCTCCAGCCTTGCTGTCAAACAGACAGGAACTTTATGTAAACTAATCCCATTAACAGGATTGCTGCCAGGGGGAGATTCAGTAGCTAAAGGGGATAAGGTTGGGTTGTCTACATGTCTACAATGTTAATTTTTGTTAATAAGGTTCTGTGGCTATATCAGTCTATGTTTTACAAGAATAAACTGTTCATTCCTGCTCTATTCAATTCAAGGTAGTTGTGTGTCTACTTATTGGGTACACATAGCAGGGTTCCAAGGTGTGCATGCTAGCTGGTGCTGGAAGTTATTCCGGGGATGACAGGAGGATACATGTGGGTGATCTCTGGGAGTTACTACAGCTCTCTTGATGAACCCGTTACAGAGGTCCTTCGACATTTTGTTCTTATGTGCCTGGGTGTTTCTTTATCTATCTAGCACAGTGGTCTGCACCTGTGGACGCCCGATGCCTTAGTCACAAGACATTTGACTATACTTAACTAATTAACACTATCGTGACCGGGTCCAGGAGTCATAGTATATAAAATGCACTACAGTCCCACGCACTGTCTGAGGATAGTTGTGTTAATAGTGCTCATTAGGGTCCAGAATGATGGTAGTCCCTTAGAATTTACTATTCTAGAATCCTTTTAGACAGGCAGCATTAGGTTAATTGGAACAGCTCTTATATATAGCACTTTAGCATAAACCATACTGTTCAGTGAATTCTTTTTGTACCTCCTTATAACTTTTAGGGATGTTTAGATTTGAATAAATTACCTTTTAGTGTAATGAATTAAAGATTTTAACGTTTAAAATTTTAAGTTTCTTGAACAAGACAAAATACTATACACCTGTGTACCAAAAGGACAGTTGGCCAACTGCTTGAATCTAGAAATGAAGGAAGGTGGAATAAATAAGTAGGCATAAATACATATTACTTAGATTTTGCCTCTCCTAGGTGAATTGTTATGTATACACTCTTGCCTTTTACACTCACATGCCAGTTGTTTTCTTTTCAATTATTATTTCTTTCTATCCATGTTTAACAGTTAAAGTTGCAACAAACAGTCATGGAGCTGCAGTTAACCCCATTCAACATATTCTTAAAATCTACTCTGGATATGTTGGAAGAGAAAGACAAAGCCAAGATTTTCACAGAACCAGTCAATCTAAACGAGGTGAGTATGTTTCAATGTAAATCTTTTTGCATTTGCTGTTTGTTTTCCATTTTGTGTAACTACCCTGTTACCTTCAGGTCCCAGATTACATGGATTTTGTTCCACAACCCATGGATTTCTCCACAATGCGTCATAAATTAGAGTGTCACCGCTATTACTCTCTCCATGCATTTGAGGATGACTTTAACCTAATGGTTTCTAACTGTCTGCATTACAACTCTGAAGAGAGTGTTTTCCACCAGGCTGCACTGCAGCTGCACCAAGAGGGCTCTTCTATCCTATCCCATGCTAGACATATGGCTGATAGCATTGGTTATGACTCCCACACTTTACTACACCTAGCTGACCGCTCACACAATGCAGAATACTTCAGATTCTCATGGGAAGAAGGTGAGTAATGTTTTGTGCAAGAGAGAGACAAAAGCATGTTTATACATGATGTATGCATTTTTCCATATTTATATCTTACATAGTGGATCAGCTCCTAGTCTTAGAGAATAGAAAGCACCTTTCACCCGAGTGTCAGCTGAAGGAGCTCTTAGAGAAAATGGACTTTGTGAGCAGTGTTCCTTCTAGTGCAGCTCGTAACAGGCGCCTGAAGCTTCTCCGCAAGGAAATTCATTTTTTGCGCCAGAGACTGTCAACACAAGAACTACAAAAGACCGGTAAGGGTTTTAAACATCAGTTCTTGTCTGGTTCCTGGGAACTCATTACTATTGTCATATGTATGCACCCTTATATAGCAAATAATACAGTTTTCTGTTTTCATATCAGATGCCAGTTTATTCACAAAGTAATGTTCTGTAATATATGATATGATTATTGTTTTATATAGCGCCTCAAATCACGTATTCCTATTCAAGGATCGACGCTATATATACTAACAAAACAACATTGAAAGAATGTATTTCCTCCTGTATAGGCAATATAACCTGGTCAGACCAGGCCCCTGTTTTCTTTACTATAACTGACCGCTCTAATTACAGTGTTAGACCTGACTGGAGAATGAATGAATACAATTTAAAATCTGACTGCGTTAAACTAAACTAACGATAATAGTTCGGTTCAGGATTGTACACTTAGGGGGGCACTTAAATGTACACTAAGAATCTGATTAAAACTGATGCCTTAGATGTTAGATCCATTTCGGAACTACATATAATATTAGCAAAGCAGAAGCACGATAATTAATTGAGTCCTAATATAGGCCTTGCCAATGAGATAATAGAACTACAGAAGGAGATTAAAATAAAATTAAATGAAAAACTAGACAGAACTGGTACCACGAAAGTAATCGAGCTCAACTACGAATAAAATTAAGTCAACAAATGAAAGACATAGAATTAAAAAACATATTGATAAATTTATTTTATCAAATTGAGTGATAAAGTACTTTTAGATCCCTCTCAAATTGCTAAGGCCTTCAGAGATTATTACCAATCCCTTTATAATTTAAGACAGAAGTATATTTCTCTGTCACGAATAAAACAATTCTTACACAGACTTTCCCTAAGCTTTCAAAAGAAAAACTGGATTCCCTCAATAAACCTTTTTCTTTGATCGAGGTACAGATTCTATCTCAAAGTTAAAAATGGGGAAATCATCGGGCCCAGATGGCTATTCAACATTATTTTATAAGATTTTGGACCCGCTGATCTCCCCGTTGCTGGTAAGGCTGTTTAATAATTTAGGTGAGAAAGGAACTATACCGAAAGAGTTTTTACAGGCCTTGATTTGCCCAATTCCAAAACCAGGAAAAGAGCCTACATTCCTGACGAATTATAGACCAATATCGCTAATTAACTTAGATGCCAAGATATATTCTAAAAGCTTGGCAGACGGATTGAACGGGGTAATTGAAGATCTGATACATCCAGGGCCAGTCTGGATTCATAAGCGAAGATAACGCTTGTAAACTGATTGATTAAATCTCTCAAGTGCACCATAAATTGATTCCCTCTGTCTTCTCACAAATGGTACACGGTAGGGCCCCCCTGCTCTATGCCTTATCAATTGAGCCGCTTGCCATCTTAATTAGATTGGAATTAAAGGGATTAGGATTAAAGACCACTCTTATACCACTATACGCAGATCACATTATTCCTGCGGCTTTGTCAACTGTCCAGGAATTTAGTTTTTACTCTAATTATAAGTTGATTCTTCCTAAGACACAGGTAATGATGGCCTATATTTCTGATACCCAAAAGACTCTTTCTTACTGAAGCGTATTGTTTTGATTGCTCAAGGGATCAAACTAATGTTCGATTTAAAGAAAATAATCTGTACCAATTACGAAACTTTGGAAAAAACCTTGCCCTTCAGATAGAAAAAATGAAATTGGTGGAGGTGTCCTAGCTTGCAAATGTCAATATGATAAAATGTTAGTTCACAAGGGGGTTAGTGGCTGCGCTCTCATGGATGTATATGAAATATATAAAAAAAAAGAAAAACACAATAGTGCAATATGTCTCAAGGCTTGTATTTGTTTGAGATGAAGGCCACAAAGGGCTACTCACATTTGGTGGGGGCTTCTTCAGTTAGCCCCAAAGTATACGCTTGGGCGATATAATCCTGATTCCTAAAATTCTGTACCTGTTTAGAACTATACCACTGCGGGTCCCAGGGTCCATCTTAGACAGACTTTCTAAATTACTTCTTATGTTCGTTTGGGAAAAATGGGAAACCTAGAATTGGTTTAGGCTTCCCAGATATAAGAATGCTACACAAAGCTGCAATGTTAATGCATGTATTACACTCGGACGTCAAAAAGATAAAAATCTAGGATGGCTTTATTGCGAACGTAATCAGACAAATGAACAGGAATGATTTAAATTTTTTGGTTTAATTCCCGTATTCTGAGACAACAAAAATGACTAATCCTATTATTCGTGATGCAATAAAAACTAACACTAAGATTAGGGTAATGTTGGGTGTAGAAGTGGAATTTTTACCCCCATAATGGTACTTAGGTCTATATCTTGGATGAAATGCTTATCAAATTGGCAGTTAAGTGGTATTTTAACATTTGGCAATTTGATACTGAATGCCAGTGTTTTGCGTTTTCCTGCTGTCCAGGCAAGATTTCCTTTATTACCGTATTTGCCTGAATATAGGGCGCACTTTTCCCCCCCACTTTAAAGATTTAAAGTGGGGGTGCGGCCTATATTCGGGGTCTAGCGCAGGAATGCGCAATGCGTATCGCCCAACGATGCGAATCTGATACGCTCAGACAGCTTCCCCTGCCACTACTTTCCACAGGGGGGGTCCCAGCAACATCGCCCCTTTCACTTTTTGTTGGCGTCCCCCAAGGTTCAGTCCTTGGCCCTCTGCTGTGCTCTCTTTATACTTCATCTCTTGGCAGTGGCAAACTAATCAACTCATTTGGCCTCCAGTATCATCTATATGCGGATGATACCCAAATCTACCCATGTTCTCCTGATCTCTCTCCATCTCTCATGTCCCGTATTACCAATTGCTTGTCTGCTATTTCTTCATGGATATCACAACGCTACCTGAAATTTAATCTTTCTGAACACATTAAAACTGAACACATTATCTTCCCTCCCTCCATTTCCACTCCACTTCCTGACTTCTCTATCACCATTAACAACACGACTATCTCTCCTACTAACCAGGCCCGATGCCTTGGGGTCATCCTTGACTCTAACCTTTCCTTCATCCCTCACATTCAGTCCCTCGCCAGATCCTGCCGCTTGCACCTAAAAAACATCTCTCGTATCCGCCCATTCCTCACCCAAGAATCCACAAAAACTCTGGTTCATTCACTTATCATTTCCCGTCTTGACTACTGCAACACTCTTCTGGTTGGCACTCCACTGTCTCGACTCTCTCCTCTACAGTCTATCCTAAATGCCGCTGCTAGGCTTCCTTACACATCGCTCCTTTTCTGCTTCCCCCTCTGGGAAACCCTCCACTGGCTCCCAATTACCTTTAGAATTAAATTTAAAATCCTGGTACTGACATATAAGGCCATCCATAATACTGTTCCTCCATACATTTCTGACCTCATTAGCAAATACTCTCCTATTCGATCCCTACGTTCTTCCCATGGGCTAAGGCTCTCCTCCTCACTTATCACCTCTTTCTTTTCCTGTCTATAAGATTTCACTTGAGCTGCCCCATATCTCTGGAATCTACTCGCAAGGAACCATCAGCTCTCCCTCCCGACATTCAAGAAACATCTAAAAACCCACTTCTTCAGAGAAGCATACCATCTTA
Organism: Spea multiplicata; assembly: GCA_009364415.1. NCBI lineage: Eukaryota > Metazoa > Chordata > Amphibia > Anura > Pelobatidae > Spea > Spea multiplicata. The sequence continues at coordinate 44,492 of VKOC01018392.1, forward strand.
GCTGCTAGAACTTCCACACTACCTCTCACCCTTTCTCTATGCCTTATGTTTGTCACCCCATTTCCCTCCAGATTGTAAGCTTGCGAGCAGGGCTCTCTCCACCAAATGTATCGGTTTGTCTTAGTCAATTCTTGTCTTGTCATATCCCTTGAATTTATTTATTGTATTAAGCGCTGCATAAACTGTTGGCGCTATATAAATAAAAGATAATAATAATAAACAACCCTTCAAATACTTTCCCAACCACAGAAATTAAGCTCACAGGTCTATAATTTCCGGGGACAGAGTCTGAACCCTTTTTGAATATAGGGACCACAACTGCCTTCCTCCAATTCTCTGGTACAATTCCTGAAAGAAAAGAATCCCGAAGGATTAGAAACAGGTGTTCACTTATTTCCTGACTCAGCTCCTTAAGTATCGTGGGTGAATACCATCAGGCCTCGGAGCTTTGTTGACATTAACTTTCTTTAGTTGCTGCAGCACCTTGTCCTGAGTCGTCCAATCACAGTTTGACTGCACATTTTTTTCAATAGTCATATGTATATTCATTGCGATAGGTTCCTCCTTAATATATACTGAGGAAAAATAGTTATTTAAAGTTTCTGCTTTTTCCTGGTGCTCTTTAACCAACACTCCCATCTCTGTTTTTAATGAACCTACGTTTTCATTTTGGGTTTTTTTAGAATTTATGTACTTAAAGAATTTTTTGGGGTTAGTTTTGCTCTCTTTGACAATCACTCTCATTTTGTAGTTTAGCCCATCTAATCAGCTTTTTGCATGCTTTATTTGCTTCCTTATAGCTTATATAGGATGCCTCTGATTCGTCTGATTTAAATGCTGTTAAAGCCATTTTCATATTTTTAATTTTCTGCTTAACGTCCCCACTAAGCCACATTGGTTTCAATTTGTTTCTTTTATATTTATTTCCTAGTGGTGCATACTGAGAAGTGTACCTTGCTAATATTTTTTTGAAAATACTCAATTTTTTCTCATTGTTTTTATCCCTGAAGAGTTTATGCCAGTCAATAAGTTGTAAAGCTGCCCTCATCTTACTGAAATTGGCCTTCTGAAAATTATATGTTTTAGTATTCCCCATGGGCAGTTTCTTTTTTGAGTTTATTTCAAAAGAGACCATATTGTGATCACTATTACCCAAGTGCTCCCCCACTTGAATGTTAGAGAAAACATCAACATTGTTTGTTATCACCAGATCCAGACAAGAATCATTTCTAGTTGGTGCTTGTACCAGTTGTGTCACAAACCTGTTTAACAGATCCACAAACCTGAATCAACTTGTTCTGATCTGAAGCCCCTCTCCTTTCTGTGATATCTCCATTTTCAAGATTTCTGCCCCCCCCACCACTAGTTTAAAAACTTCTCCAGCCTTCTAGCCATCCTCTCCCCTAGCACCTCTTCCGTTTAGGTGCAATCCATCACTGCTATAAAGATTGTACCCAAGCACAAAATCAGCCCAGTGCTCTAGAAATCCAAAACACTCCTTCCTACACCATAACTTTAGCCACGCATTTACCTCCCTGATCTCCCGCTGCCTTTCTACTGTTGCGCGTGGCACAGGTAATATTTCTGAAAATACTACCTTGGAGGTCGTTTTCTTCAGTTTATCTCCTAATTCCCTGAAATCGTTCTTTAGGACCTTCCATTTTCCACTGACTTTGTCATTGGTACCGATATGGACCAAGACAGCTGGGTCTTCCCCAGCCCCTCCCAATAATCCATCCGCTCTGTCAGGAACGTGCCGGACCCGAGCACCAGGGAGAAAGCCTATCAGAGCGGCAGATTACCCTATCTACTCTCTTAATAATAGAGTGCCCTACCACCACAACCTGTCTTGCCTTTCTTATACTCTCAACCCCACTCATACTAGAGGGGCTGTTCCCTCAGCTGTAAGAAGGAACAGCTTCCTCCAGTACAGCTACTCCAGAGCTGATGCACCCAACATCTTCACTCAAGCGGGCAAATTTGTTAGGCTGCACAAGGTCAGGACCAGGTAAACCTTCCCCTCCACTTATCTCCTCCCTCTTCACTACCTGCCCCCACTACACTCTGCTCAGTGAGCAGCAGACTCCTTTCAAGATTGCAACTTTGAGAGAGAACCCACTTGAAAAGCCACTTGCTCACACCTGCCACAGAGGTATGGACCCTGGACAGATTCATCCAGGCATGCATACATGAGGCAAGATGCGCATTGAGTCAGATCATCAATCTTGCTAACTCCCATAACCATGTCTTATATTCAGGCTTTTTCTTTCTTCCTAAATTCATATTCAGATTTTGGGGGTTTTCTTATAATCGAGCAAATACGGTACCTAAAATTACCCAAGACCAACTTCTAGAATTAAATAAACCAACAAAGGATAAAAGAGATCCAACAGGCGATACAAATAATGAAAAACGATAAAAGCCCCAGGTCCAGATGGTTTTGGAGCCTTTTTTTTTTAATAAGTTGATGTCTAATGAGTTAACGCATTGTCTGACTGAATTATTTAACCAATTTACAGAACAAGGTACCTGTCCAACAGAATTGAGGGCCAATATTATTCCAATATTAAAACCAAATAAAGACCCCTCGAATATCGCAAATTATCGACCGATATCCTTGACAAACACCGACGCCAAGATATTTGCCAAAATACTAGCGGACAGATTACAACAGGTTATTAAAACCATAATCGGCATTGATCAAACTGGGTTTGTCCCAGACTGCAGTACAGTAAATAATATAAGAAGAATACTTGACATACTAGACCAGGGGTAGGCAATCTACAACTCTCCAGATGTTGTGAACTACATTTCCCTTGATGCTTTGCCACCATTATGACTGTAAGAGCATTATGGGAGATGTAGTCTACAACATCAGGAGAGCCGAAGATTGCCTACCCCCGTTCTAGACCAAGCAAAAAAAGACATCTCCCTACTTATTCTAACATTAGATGCAGAAAAAGCATTTGACCGAGTAAATTGGTAATTTATGTTTAGAACACTATAAGTATTTGGTCTTAATGGATTTTTCTTAAATACTATAAAAGCATTATATAGCAATCCGACTGCCAGAAATATTTTGGAATAGCCAAAATATCTGGTCAGATGAATTTAATTTAAACAATGGCACTAGGCAAGGATGCCCTCTGTCTCCTCTTTTATACATAACTATAGAAATACTAGCCTCGAAAATAAGATCTAACAAACATATAAGAGGCTTTCCTATTCTCCAAGAACAATATCAAATCTGCTTATATGCAGATGACACATTATTAACCCTAACAGACCCAGAAACTTCTTTACCAGCATTATTAACAGAGATTAATTCATATTAATTCAGAAATATCTAACTATAAATTAAACACTGAAAAATCTTCAATTCTTCCTTCAAATATTGATCTTGTAGTAAGGGCTAATTTATCCTCAAAATTTAAATTCTGTTGGAAAAAACAGATTACCCATTTAGGCATAAATTTTTCAGCACAGAGTTCAGATACTACATCCATCAATTTTCTCCCCCTACTTAAGGAAACTAAATACCTGATTAAAAATTGGAAAACAGAACCCTTTCATGGATAGGCAGAATTAATACTGTAAAGGCCTATATACTACCAAAGTGGCTCTATATATATATATAAATATATATATATATATTTTTTAGACACTTACCCTTAAAGATCCCAGAAAGTTGACTTGATCTTTTACAAAAGTTATCTTAATAAATATATCTGGCAAGGGAAGAAACCTGTATAAGTATGTCAAAATTAGTGTTAAAATCTCTAGAGGGAGGCTTAGGAATGCCCATAATAAAGGATTATTACTGGGCTAATATAATGGGACAAATTGTTATGATGCAACGCCCACAGGCTAAAGTGGTATAAAATAGAGAAACTAACTGTATTGGAAGAGGATTTGGAAGCATCTGTTTGGACCTGCTCAGGAGGATATAGACAAATAAAATCCTTAGATAACCCTATCTTTTTAAACTTAATGTCAATTTGGACAACAATAAGGAATCTAGGTCTTAACAATAAAACAATTCCAATGGCAAGCCTTGAAGTACTAGAGTTTAATATCCCAGACATTGATTTAAGCTTCTGGAAACAAAAAATGAATCTTCTAAACCAAAGAAAAGTAAAATTCTTCCCGCAAATAAGTCAGGAATTTGGTCTTCCCAACAAAATATCTTTACATATTTAAGAATTAAAAATGTCAAACAATCATGTTATAAGAAAAAATGATGAAATACTAAAATTTCAAATATTTTCTGGACAGAAATTTACAAAATATATGTCAAAGTTGTATTCGTTTTTACTTAATAGATACAAAACCAAAATAAGACAGACTCAAGAAAAATGGTCTAATTTATATAAAAAAAATCCCTTACAGTGAATGTTTACAAGCAATTAAACACCATCATAAATCAGTCCACAATATAGGGATTAGATTAGAAAATTCCTTTAAAGTTACTAATTTCTGGTATCTAGTCCCTACCAGATTACAAAAGATATCTCCATCACATGCGAATATACGCTGGATTTGTAATACAAAGCCAGGTGATTACTTGCATATATGGTGCGAATGTGATACAGTTAAGAGTTTATGGAATATGGTTTATGGAATTAAATCAAATGGGCATTTCCTCAATAATTCAAAACCCAGAACAGGCAATATGACATCTAAACTGGCCAAAACAGAAGAGTCTCTATTATAAGAGTAGCAGCAAAACTCCTTATAGCACGAAACTGGAATAATAGCTCCCACTTTGACTGGCCACAATTAAAGAAACAAATTATATTTCAATGCCAGATGGAGAGAGGTCTAAGTTAGCGCCAGCAGAGACAGAGCCAGCCTTAGGGGTGTGCGACCTGTGCTGCCGCCCCGGACTTAAATGAAAACATCGGGGTTTTTTAACTTTATTTAACATGGAGGATGTTAAAGTTAAAACAACAAAAAAAACAATGTTTTAATTTAAGTGGCCCCGAGTGGTCGCACGTGAAGTTTTCAGCAACCGCTCGGCGCCCCTCACTCTCCGTGAGTCTGTTGCGGTGCCGGCGTTTCATGCTGAGCACCGAAATATGTCATATTCCAGGGCTCAGCTGTGAAGCGCGCACCACAGCAGAGGGGTATATATATATATATATATATATATATATAGATCTCTTTTTTGTCGTTTTCCTTTCCTTTTATATTCTCAAGGGTGTTATTCTAAGTCTCAGTAGTAATAAAGATTGTCCCAACATATCTTCTCCCTTTCCTTGGTGGCACTGTGTTCTGTATATTTGTTGGGTTTGTCACCCATGTTGTTGTATCCGTTGTTTAATTAGTGGAAACTATTATGCAGTATGTGATATAAGGATGTACAAAGAAAAGAAAATTTTTCAATAAAAAAAAACACACCAAAAACAAAATTAATAATATGATATATAAAATGTCTAACAGCAATCACACTCCTATTATGCCCAGGCAGCCAGCACATGCTAGATCCTGGGCATGATAGGAGTGTGATTACATGCTCCCTATGCCACTCCCCCACACATTCATTTACAGATACTCATTCATTCCCTTAATCACACATACTTGCTCATACACCCACCCCTTAAATTGAACTGCAGATCTCTCACTTGCACACTACTGCAGGGGCCCTGCTGCTTCCTCTCGAACAACTTCTCTGGCCACGCCCCCAGAGGAAGGGGGAACGGAGCAGAGTCACATGTTGTGCATTCACGTGAATCCGCTGGGTTCCTGAATATGATTTGCCTTTTTTTGTTCCCGAACTCTGCTTGAAACTGACCATCCGTTGTTTGCCGCCTGCCTTTACCTGAATTCAGCTTGTACCTGACTATCCGTTGTTTGCTGCCTGCCCTGACCTCTGCTCGTGACCCAGACTATTCGTGTTTGCTGCCAGTCCTGACCTCTGCTCGTGACCCTGACTATCCGATTGTCTGCTCCTAGTACCATCTGTTCCTGCATTGCCCGCCATCACCGCTTGGGGCGCCTTTCCTTGTACTGCAGCGTGGATCCACAGCCTGAACCACCGTTAGTGACAGTTACATTGTCTTTGGTACAATTAAATCCTTGACCTTCAACGACCTAATGTAAGTAATCTTGCAAGGGCAGGTTCTTCCATTTCTTCTGCACAAGCATGTCTAAACATGTTCACATCGTTGCCAATGTTTTACGTTGCAAAATTAACAATAACATGAAAACTGAGTCTCCCCTATTAAACAAGTGCTACAAAATCTGCCAGTGGTCTATAAATAAAGCATAATTTAAAACATCAGCTACCGTGAAATGTATTTGTATTTTTACTTTGGACATTTTTTAAGCAGCCTTTTTCTTCAAACTGTCTATGATAAAGAGTAGAACTATGCGGCACTGATGTTGAATGCTGGTCTTCACGTTGAACTAAAAACAAAAACACAAGTGGAGTTGTTTTACCAGAGCTTGTTTAGCTGTCTAGGGTAAGACAACCAATTAAAACCATATTGGTGTACACTAGAAGTGGATGTTGACGTGAGGACGTGAGGATGTGACGCTGCACGTACCAGTAGGAGGAGGGCGATGGGTTTCCACGCGGTTTGTGTTGCCGTGAAAAGGAGCGAGGCCGGGCCGGACTAGGTGTTTATTCACCTCATACTCACCTCGTATGCCTCGTTGCTAATGCTGATGCCTCGTTGCTGATGCTCCAGTATTTTTGTCGGACTGTTCGCTGACACACTTGGCGTTGAAGTGGAAGAAGGGGCGAGGGAGATGAGAGGGAGACGTCCTGCCGTGGATGGTCGTTTGATTATTCGCATCGGCGAAATACTGAGATCACTGATACTGCTCTGTTCCTGTGGTAGCGCGTGTTATGGTGTTATGATCCGGTGTCGTTGAACACCGAACGTGCTACAATTGAGATCTAGTCCGGCCGTACTGTTTCCATCTATAAAGACGCTCTCTCTCTACAAAAGGAATATACACCTTTCTGAGACCTTTTTTTTGTCTCTCTCGTTCCCACAAACACTGGACCGGGATGTCTGGCTAACTTACAAACCTCGCAGATAAGTGTTTTATAACTAAACTGTTCTATACGATTATGTACATGACGATAAGGTCTCTGTGGATGAAAATCCAAATATAAAAAGTTAAGATGCCTCCTAAACAACAACTTTCAAAAACCAAAGAAAAGGGTCAAAAAGATTCTAAATTGAACAAAGGAGCTACGGCCTTTTTTTCACCAAGACAAACTAAAGACTGTCTGGACTTTTCTCAGACTGACTCAACGGCTTCTATGGAGGATACTCTCTCTAGTCCCATCTGTCCGGATCCTACTACAATTACGCAAGATATATTAAAGGATGCTCTAGATTATTGAAGAACATAAAACAGGAAATTTTGACGTGTTCTACTGACATCAGGTTGGAAATTGCCAACTTATCTACTAAAATTACAAATGTGGAAGCCAAATATGAATTACTCGATAAACAACAGAGGACAACCTCAGATTTGGTTATGTCTCTAGAAAATAAATTTGAAGGCTTACAAATTAAGATTACAGAACTCGAAGATCGTGCTCGAAGAACAAATCTCCGTTTCAGGAATATCTCTGAATCCTATTTAACAGATAAACTACAACTATTTATAATAGAGATGATTAAAGATATGAAAATAGTAGAAGAGTTGCCTCCTAACATAATAGAAAGATGCTACCGAGTGAAGAAGAATTGGCGGACAATATTCCTAGAGATGTTATTGTTGTTTTTATTTCTGCCTATTGGAAAGAAAATATATTAAAATCACGAAGACAGAATACCCCAATGAACGAAAAGTTCGCTGATATTCAAATATATCCTGACTTATCTCCAACAACTAGGATATGGAGACGAACTTTTCTACACAATCTAAAATACCTACGCGAAAAGAATATTAAATATATATGGATCCTTCCGAGGGCAATAAAACTATTCTGGAACGGCTCTACTGAGACATTTATGAACTCCAACACATTAAAAGAATGGATAAAACAGAATAAATTTAAATTTATTTATTATTTTTTTCTCTGGAACTAATCTAAAGTGATATGAATATTTACACTATGATATTACACATTTTCGCATCTCAAGATTTTCTGCTCCAAGAAACTGACATATATTTTATGGATAATAAGCTATTTTTTATGGTTTAAATTAGATATGAAAACCTGTTTATGGATAACATCTTATTATTTTACTTTATACTATCCTCTGATTTTTAAATCCCTGTAAATATTTATAATAAGATGAAATCTCTTATATGACCGCACTAAAGCTCTTGCACTTTATATATACATATTATATATATATATATATATTATTTTCTTTTTGTATTGGAACGATAATTAAACTGGTTCCAAATTTAGAAAGGAAATATCCACTATATCATATTGCACCTTAGACTTTTAGATAAAGAAAATTGCATATATTTTTTGAATAATAAACCATTTTTTAAGGTTTCAATTAGAAATGAAAATCTCTATATAGATGGCACTTTATCACTTGCACTTTATACTATCCTTCTATACCCAAATTTTTGTCAAACAGTTATAATAAGATAAAATTTATAGATGATTGTACTATGGCACTTGCACTTTATAATGTTTTGTTTATTATTTTTTGCTAAACTTTGGAGCAGTTCACCTAAATTTCCTTTAAAATCTTGTAATATGACAAATAAGGACGTGCGGGATCACTTTAGAATGTGATTGTTATAATATGCTTTATATTTAAGAGTGAACAGTAAAATGAATTATTTATACGAGTTTAATTCAAAACTATAATTAAAGTGGTTCCAAATTTAGAAATGAAATATATATGCTATTATATTGCACACTTTTGCACTTTTAGATTTTCAGACAAAGAATACTACATATACTTTATGGATAATAAGTTATTTTTCACGGATCAAACTAGAAATCTTATTCTTTATATGGACGACACTTTATCACTTGCACTTATTATACTCTCTTATTCTTAAACTCCTGTTAATATCCATAATAAGACGGAATTTATATATGATTGCACCATAGCACCTGCACTTTATATTGTTTTTTTATTATTTTTCGTTATACTTTGGAGTTACCTATCAAAATTTTCTTTAAAATTCTGTAATTTTATATTACTTTATATCGTTTTTTTTTTAATCATTATTTATTATTTTTTATTATTTTTCGTTATACTTGAGTCATTTATCAATAAGTTTTCTTTAAATGTTTCTAGATATATAAAATCAAGAATGTGCTATGGGTCTATCTAACTTTATATTGCGGGTTGCTAAACCGCCTTATATTCAACTTGAACAGTAAAAGGACCAATGATTAATATGACTTTGCAATCCCAAAACTAAGTTTCCCCCCCCCCCCCAACTGATTATGATATACATCGATGCGCCTCCTAGCTCTTTATGCCATCTAGGAAACCCATATGTTCTCCTCCTTTGGGTTCAATAAGAACCTAAGCATGTATCGAGACAAACAAGTTTTCTCTTTGATGCATTTGTTTACTTTATGTATGTTTAAGTATAATTTTTTTATAAGTTTAATTATTTTCTATATATGTTTTATTTTGTATTTATATGTTTTTTTTCGAGATGGAGCAGGGGAGATGTGGGATGAGATAGGACTAAGGAAAAATATATGTGGGCGAATGGTGATCCCCTTACAAGATAAAAACTACGATCCTCTATGGAAATGGGGATTAAGTGTATTTCGGTAAATACACAGGGGCTAAATTCGCCGACTAATTGTAGACCAAATTAAATGGGGCGGTAGACTATTTCCCACCATGTTTCATGCTTCGTTGCTAGATAAAAAAAAGAGAGGAGTAGCTATTGCTTTCTCCAACAGAATACAGATTAAAACGGATTATTTGGAGCAAGATGTAGATGGGTGCTATCTTATTTGGGTTGGGACCCTCAATGATATCCAATATACTCTGGTCAATATTTATCTTCTTAATACACGCCATTATCATATTTTGAAAATTTTTTGGATAAAGTAGATAAAATAAAAACTGGAGCACTCATTTTGGCTGGTGACTATAACTGCTTCTTAGACGAAAAAATGGATAAAGAGACAGGTAGGAAGAAGATTAGCAAAAATCTAATAAGAAGGTCAAAATCTTTTTGTAAAATCATAATAAAAGCGAATTTATATGACCTATGGAGGCTGAAATTTCCTACAACGAGAGACTATTCCCACTTTTCGAAAGTACATAATACTTTCTCTAGAATAGACATGATTTTTGGCGATGATATTTCATTAACTCAATTACAAAATATAAAGATGTATGATAATGTCTGGTCTGATCATAGTTATATTATCTTTGAGTTAAAAGAGAGATGGGAGCCAACGCCATTTATAACATGGCGTTTGGATGATTATATTCTGCATTCTGAAGAGAATATTACTGAGATGACTAGAGCATTTTTCCTGGAAAATAAAATAGATCAAACATCAAATGCTATTAGATGGTGTGCCTATAAGGCAGTCATAAGAGGCCATTTCATCAAATTAAAGAAAAAAATGCGAATAAATAGGGAGAAGCCAAGGAAAGAATAATAAAAATTGTTTCAGATGGTCAGGTCAGAATTTCTCCAGAAGATATAGCGGAGGGATTCAAACTATATTATGAAAAACTTCATAGTAGCTCAATTGAGGTGAAAGATATCGATATAGAAGAATATTTAGCAACAATAAATTTACCAGTACTATCTGAAAAACAAAAAGAAATTATCTATAGGCCATTAGAGAAGAAGGAACTTAGTAATATTATTGATAATCTCCAAAAGTTCAAAACTCCTGGTCCCAGAGTGGTTCTACTAATTTATTTATAAAATAATGAAATTAGAAATACTAAGAGTTCCCACTTCATCACGACCTTTGAAGAGATTGCTAATACGGGTACACCGCCAAAGGAACTTCTACAAGCTAATATTCTTCCAATTCTTAAAAAAAACAAGAACCCAATAGAATTAAAAAGCTACCGTCCTATCTCGCTAATAAACGTAGATATTAAATTATTTTCAGCACTGCTGGCAGCAAGATTAAAATGTATACTACCTACTATGATACATCCAGATCAAGTGGGCTTTGTCCCAACCAGAGATTCTACAAACAATGTTAGACGCCTGATTGATGAATTAGATTATGTAGAAAAACACGGAATCTCCCTCCTGACTCTTTCATTAGACGCTGAAAAGGCCTTTGATAGGGTCAGTTGGGACTTCCTTAGGGCTACTCTTAAAGCTTTTGGAATTTCGGGTTGGCTATATAGGGCCATCATATCCCTATATTCTTCCCCTAGTGCACGAGTGGTTGGACATGGACTTTGTTCCACCTGGTTCGACCTTCAGAATGGTACCAGCAGGGCTGTCCTTTATCCCCAATATTGTATATCTTAACTCTAGAACCGTATAAAAATACGATCTAATAAATATATAACAGGCATCAAAATTGATAAAGAAGAATTTAAAATATCAATGTATGCTGATGACGTTACATCAGCATAAATTGATACATTAACCGACCCAAACATCTCAATGAAATATTTTCTAAAAGAAGTAGTAAATTATAGCTCAATTTCGAATTATAAACTCAATTTGGATAAAACTATTGCACAAACTAAAAATATCAGTACTCACGATAGAACTATTTTATTTAAGCAGTATTCCCTAACCACAAAAGTACAGGAGTTTGAACATTTGGGGATTATCTTTCCTGAGAAAATCACTAATATAGTAGAAGTAAACTTTCTCCGTATGTTAAAACTAGTAAATTTATTTATAAAGGAGTGGAGAAAAACTGAGTTGTCTTGGTGGGGTCGAGTTAATTCTTTAAACTCCTATTTGATGCCAAGATGGTGCTATTTATTCCGCATGCTACCTCTAAAATTCCCAAGTAGCTGGCTAGCTAGAATCCATACTTCTTTTTTAAATTTTGTGTGGAAAGGGAAAACCCCCAGGACCAATGCCAATCTTATGAGTTTACGTGCCAAAGAAGGAGGTATGAATTTTCCATTGGTTAACCAATATTACAAAATTAGTATAATGTACCATACTGTTAAAACCTATTTCGAAACATCCGAACAAGAAGTGAGGCAAGTAGTCTAAACGATTATATCTGGTCTTTAAAAGATAGAAATATAATAAATAAACTTAAAAATAAAAATATGATTCTAGAGAATATTATTCCAGAATGGTTAAATATTAAAAAGAAACTGGGATATAAAGATAAATTAATTGACACATTAAAATTCAATATCTTAGAACAACTTATCGATAATATCTCACTAGATCATTGGCAACATCCAGGAATCAATATTATATCAGATATAATGTCACATGGAGAGATACTTTCTTTCTCGTCCATTCTAGCTAAATTTAAACTGACAAAATTATCTGTATTTAATTATTTATGAGTTAAGAATTGTATCAACAAACATGTGTTAGTCTCACAAAATGTATATACTAAGAAACTTGCCCTGATTTTTAGTTCAAATCAACAAACAAAACTCTTTTCTAAATGTGCCGAGATATTAAGACTAAAAGATGGAAGTTTCCCTCTTAAGAAAGCAATTTCAGCTTGGGAGAGAGAACTCAATATTTCAATTTTGTTTGAAGAATGGCTAAAGCAGATTAAAAACTGCAGCCTAAGGATACATGATCTCTCTATATTAGAGACGCATTTTAAAGTCATAAATAAATGGTATCTCGTCCCAACGCGTATTGCTAGGATGTTTCCACCAAGCTCAAACATGTGTTGGCGCTGTAAACACGAGGAAGGTACATATATACATATTTGATGGTCTTGTCCCAAAATTATTATTTTTTGGAAAGAAATTCTTGTCTTCTTAAAGAAAATAGACAATATTACAATTCCCAATACTCCGGCATCTTTAATTCTTCATCTTGGTTGGCCTCCTCTAACACAAATTCAACAAATTATAACTATTCATACATGTTTAGCAGCAAAGAAAATAGTAGCCAGGGAGTGGAAACAAAATCGCAACTTTCATTTATTTCAAGTGATAAACCAAATTACATATCAGTTTACAATGGAGAGATGTTTCATATTTAAATCATCTGTCTTTTAAAAAATCCCAAACTTGGGACACATGTCTCAAATTGGTTAATGGTATTAGCATATTATAACAGTACTCATGTATTGTCCGTTTCGAATCCCCCTCCCTGCTCTATCTCGACCTTATATAAGTTTTTTTTTCTTTTCTCTATGTATTTTGTATCTATCTTTGTCCAAATTGTGTTTTTCTGTGTCTGATGCTGTTTTATGGCATCTTATTGTAAGTTTTTTTATAATCAAAACCCAATAAAGTATTAAAAAAAAAAAAGAAGTGGATGTTGACTTACCTTACGTAGCCACATAATTTGCTGGAAAATAACCTTGCTGTCCATTAGTTAGACTACCAAACCACCAACTGTCATTATCTTTATAAAGCACATGAATGATGTCGCTGCGACGAATGGTTAGCTCATCTGATCTATGTGCTGTGTAGTCATACAGAGCCACAGCCTAGAAGAGAAAGAAGACCACCACAACTTTAGCAATGATATGCAGTGGGATTATTCACAGCACTGGAAGCACCTAGAGTTCGGAGGCATAGAGTATGATCAGGGAAAAGAAAATGATTAGATAATGGCAAGTATGTTACCATGAGACAGATCTTAGCTGCCCTGTGGTAAAAATTTAAACTAAATATCTCCAAATATCTAATAACTATTACACCGATTGACAAAAACATTTACCAACATAAAGAAATTTATTAAAAGCTGTTATGACAACAATTCATTATTTCAGTCACATGGATATATCCTGTGTCATGTTAAAGAACTATTACCAAAAAACTTTACAAATTAATTTAAGATTTATTTGATTCAATGACCTGTCTAAACCTTAATTCATTTAATAGTGGTGAAAATCAAATGGCCCATCTAAACATAGATTAGCATTTAAAATGAGATTCAAAGTGCTAAAAAGTATTACATATATGTCAATGGAAATAATCACACCTAAGCAATTTAACAGAATATGATAAATCAGATTTTGTAGACAGAAAAGGTAGGTCTCAAAATTAATAGAGATGTCTTGACTAGCGTTACCTAACATAAAAAGGTAAAGCTAAAAGTCTCCGTGTGTGTCATGCACATACAGTACACAGCATCATATCATGTTTTACAAAATACAGCTTATAGTATAAACAAAATCACAGACAAGAATATAAAAACAGCCAATGCTTCAGTAATGAAGCTAGCCTCTCCCATGGATGCATCCATAACTACCGTATTTGCTCGATTATAAGACGAGGTTTTTTTCAGAGCAAATGCTCTGAAAAATACCCCTCGTCTTATAATTGAGGTCGTCTTCTAATCAGACCTCAAAAATGTCTGCTGGGGCCAGGCTGCTTACCGGGCTTTGGTCGCGAGCAGCATCTCTTCTAGCAGCCGGAGAACAGGAAGCTAGCAGCTTCCTCACATAACACTGCCTCCTTCCTCTGGGGGCTGGCCAGAGAAGTTGCTCGCACAGCCGGTCCCCTGCAGAAGTCTTCTAGTGAAAGATCTGCAGTTCAGGTAAGGGGGTGGGGGAGGGTTTTTGGGTAAGTATGTGTGAAGTATGTGTGATTAATGGAATGAATGAGTATTTAAATGTTTGTGAATGAGTGTGTGTGTGATAGCATGGATGTGTAAGGGGATGGGTGTTAGCATGGCATAGGGAGGCTGTACTCACACTCCCATCATCCCCAGGTTCCAGCATGTACTGGCTGCCTTGGCTTGATAGGAGTGGGATTGCTGTTAGCAGTTATATATATATAT
>VKOC01018393.1:0-22979 GCA_009364415.1 Spea multiplicata
CCTCTTAGGGACCTCCTGATGACATCACTTAGCTTGCATTATTATTTTTTTAGTATTATTTATATTATTATTTTAATGATTTGTTTATTATTATTTTTTAAATGAATAAACATTTTATTTTTTCTGCTTCTCTGTTTCAGGATGAGTCCAGTCTGATCTCCCGTGCAGTGGCAGGGATGTGTCCCTGACGCTGCAAGAAGTACAAGTACGTCCATAGCGGATTCTTGAGAGCCTTTTTTTGGACGTCCCGGTACATCCATAAGGGATTGAAAGGGTTAAGTATTATACATCCCTAGTAAGACAAAGCATAATTTAACTTGCTTGCACAAAGAATGTTATAATAAACTAAAACAGGTTTATTAATGTTAACCTTTTAAAACATTTTTAAACAAGTCTACCAGAAATAACCTGGTGAGCTTTGTTTTATTATTTTTTACTTAATAGGATTTTTTCAGCAAATAAAGAAAAGCATACAAGCATTTCCTTATAAAAGTATACAATATAAAAAAGAAATACAGAAATATATTTTACGGAACAATGTGCAGTGTCAGTCTGCAGTTGCTAAGGCCAGTAAGGTATTATCGTGTATAAAAAGGGGCATCAGGTCGCGGGATAAAAATATAATTTTGCCTCTGTATAAATCAATGGTAAGGCCGCACCTTCAATATGCTGTGCAATTTTGGGCACCTACTCTAAAGAAGGATATTATAGCACTAGAAAGAGTGCAGAGGCGGGCTACAAAATTAATAAAAGGAATGGAGCACTTTAGTTATGAAGAAAGGTTAACAAACTTAAATCTGTTTAGTTTAGAAAAACGGCGCCTCAGAGGGGATCTCATAACGTTATATAAATATATTCGGGGCCAATACCAACCATTGTGTGGAAACCTGTTCATAAACAGGACTATGCATAGGACACGTGGTCATGCGTTTAGACTGGAAGAAAGGAGATTTAGTCTAAAGCAGAGGAAAGGGTTTTTTACAGCAACGACAATAAGGATGTAGAATTCTCAGCCTGCAGAGGTGGTTTTATCGGAGTCTGAACAGACGTTTAAACAGCAACTGGATGGATACTTGGAAAAACATAATATTCAGGGATATAATCTTTAATTATGGGGAAACAGCATATTGACCCAAGGAGAAATCTGACAAGAAGGAATTTTTTTCCCTGTTTAGTGCAAAATTGGAAAGAGCGAAACTGGGTTTTTTGCCTTCTTTTGGATCAACAAACAAATTAACAGATATAGGAAAGGCTGAACTTGATGGACGCATGTCTTTTTTCAGCCTATATAACTATGTAACTATGTAAGTTGAAGAACTCTAAATCTCAGCATTTAAAATCATACAGTCTATCAGCTACTAACATACAGTATCTCACAAAAGTGAGTACACCCCTCACATTTTTGTAAATATTTTATCTTTTTATGTGGCAACACTGAAGAAATGACACTCTGCTACAATGTAAAGTAGTGAGTGTACAGCCTGTATAACAGAGTAAATTTGCTGTCCCCTCAAAATAACATACAGCCATTAATGTCTAAACCTTGGCAACAAAAGTGAGTACAAATGTCCAAATTGGGCCCAATTAGCCATTTCCCAACCCCGGTGTCATGTGACTCGTTAGTGTGATTTGGGAGCAGGTGTGTTACCATGGAACCATGAATGCCATCATGTACTGTGACACACTGAAGCAGAGCATTTATGTAAAATTAAATGTATTGTGATAAGGGCAAGCAAATTGTTAAAGCTTTATTTGAGGCCAATATTTAATGGAACTGGCGACCAAGGATCACCAGTCTCTGTGGGGGTGTCTGGGCTATGAGAGCCGAATTCCGTGGGCAGGGCAGGTAATACATGGATGAGGTAGGACAGGAAGGGGAGTATAGACAATGCACAATTAACCCCGGATGGTCACAATAACTGTTATGAACGGCACTTATTAACCCAGGGCCGTCACACCCTTCCCTGACCCATAGTCTGGGAGACCCTGCTAGATCCTCAACGGGTCGGCCTGGTGCTGTCTGGGGAAATTAGCTGGGTATCAAGTCTGTTTGCCGGGAGAGACCATTCGCTTTCCCATTTTGCTTTCCTGGGCGGTACTGGACTGTGAAGTTGTAGGGTTGCAGGGCCAGGCTCCACCGTAATAAGCATCCACCGTTGCCCCCAGAGACCCAGGATTGTGGTTCTTGAGCACCGTAAACGATTGTTCGTATAGGTACAGTTGGAGTTTCTTGAGCACCCACACCAGCGCTAGGCACTCCTTTTCTACAGCAGGATACCCGACTTCCCTGGGTAGCAGCTTCCCGCTGACATAGGATACAGGGTGCTCACTGCCGTCCATTCCCACCTGGCTTACAACGGCTCCCAGCCTGAACGTGGGGGCATCTGTGTGAACAGAAAATCACACAGGAGCGGCTAATAGCGGTGCAGAGACTAAAGCACTCTTTAACTGCTGGAAGGCGGCTTCACACTCGGGAGACCACACACCATTTCTTTTTTTGTCAAGTCCGTCAGGGGTTTGAGCACAAGGACCATTTGTCTGACTTGCAGAGTGGGGTCTCGGGGGGTGCGATCGTACCACCGTTTCTGCCGGCCCTGCGCGGTGATAAGATTCTTCCGAACCATTTCGGTTAGGTCCTTTAGCAGTTCCCTGAGGGTTAAAACGTATTGTACCACCGGGGTACCCTCGAGAGTGGCTTTTCCCTCCCAGTGGTTCCTGATCAGGTCTAAGGCCCCTGTACCTGTCGCCCATATAACAGCTCAAAAGGAGAATACCCAGTGGACTGTTGTGGCATAACCCGTTCGTCTTCGGGTGGTAAGGGGCGCTATATACAGGCTTTATCCCGCACAACCTCCACAGCTGCTGGCGGGTTAGGGCCGCACAATGCTCGGAGTTGGCAGCCGGTTCGAACATGGTGGGTATGCCCGTTGGGTCTGCGATGCTTCCTGATGGAATTGAAAGGGTTACCTGCTTCCAATGCTAGCCGATACTAGCCGGTCTCACAAACTGGTCTGGTTACCTTAGCTTCACGACACCACAGAAGTGTAGCTGTATGCAGTGCCGTAACTGTCCTGAAAAGGACAATTAGTGATCCATATGAAACTAATGTTCCAGGGAAGTAACACTTTACTGGGGAAACACACAGGTCATAAATCAGGCACACATCTTCCTTCCCTGTCCAGACAGTCCGGTGCGACGCTTAGGCCACGAGCCCCGCAATGTCCTTATAACTTTGGCTGTCATTCTTGGGGTAATCCCGAAAGAACTGTGGCAATCCCAGGGTGCCAATGGATAGATCGACGTTCAGGGGACATCCAGTCCATAAAGTGACGTGATCAGTCGAAGGGACCCTGAGAGGTAGGAAGACACCCCGGGAAGATCACTGCTCCTCCATTTTGGCAGAAGTTCACTCCGTGTTACGGGTTATGTCCAGGGTGATGCAGCCGAAGAAAGAAGATAGCAGATTAAAGAAGAGAAGGGAGAAGATAGAAGATGCAGAATAAGAAACGGAAGTGGTCGGCGGAAGTGGTTGGAAGAGAAGGTAGACAAACATTCAAAAAGCGTGAGAGAGAAAGTGAACAAGAATACAAGTGTGAGAAAGTGTGAATATGGACCCACAAATTTTGGATGAGAATTATGAGCTTTTCTGCTTAGTTTTCATCTGATTTGTGGGGGGTCTGAACTTGTTTTTGGAGCTTTGAATTTACCTAAATTCTGTAAAGATATATATATTTAATTTCTGTATACCATATCTAATATAATAATTAAAGTAAAGCCGAAGACATTTGGGGGAGGGGAGAAATTCATAGGACATCTACTTTATTTTCTCTGATTCATTTAAGAATTGTTAGAATCTCCCTCAGTGTTTAATAGTTCAATGTTTATTTGATTAACCCGCATTTTTTATATCTATATCCTGAACGTTTCAAAATCATGTTTGATTTCATGTTTTGTGCTTGTGTGACATAATACACATTAAAATACTGTAAGAAAATTAAGTTTGAAAGTTATATATTAAACAGGAAGTATTGAGAAAAAAAATTCCTGTTGGGAGCTCTTGTTGGGAATTAATGATGTAGAATAATTTTATTTTGGTATTCAACCATTTGACTTTCCTGTGGATATTTTGCAAAATCCTCTACCTCCTAGAGCTATATTTATGATACATTGCCGATCAGGATCATGTAAACCTGGTTAATTGGCCTGCTTCCCATTAATCAGTTTCAATTCACCAAACTTTGTGGTAGTAATTATTTTGTTTTGGTTTTTTTATTTTCAAACAGTTCTCACTCCTGATACTCCTGATATTCAGGACCTGAATTTACAGGTCCTAGTGTATGTCACTGTCAAATAACACTCCAATATGTGTCTCCTGACTACAATGACACCACTCATGCATGGGTTTATCTGGTTATTTGGGAAGCAAAAGACCAGTGTGAGGTGTTCAACATCTGATCAGTCTGTGCACATGTACAATTTCTGCGACATCTTTGAACCATCTTTGAACAATTGTCCCCATCAAATCATACATTTTTTAAAAAAAAAAACTAAACAACCTATAGGCATTTAAAATGCCAGTATTTTAACTTTTTCATACGAGAATTTTTGTTAAGATATAGCCACTTTTGAGGCATTTCAGCAACACCATTTAACCTTAAGAGGCGATCGTTGATCGCTTTCTAAGCTCTTTTAGATCAGGCATCTGTGGCCATATTATATATGGTTGGCGTTGATTTCTGGGGAAGGGACCACACGGGGCTCCTTCTGCAGATCTTGGTGTGGCTGAATGCCCTAACATGAAAGTGATCATAGAGCATTCATTTTCATGAAATGAGCAGATGACCATATGATATAGAGAAAAAACAGATAATCAATATAACCATCAGAATGTATAGTCAAGTGAATACAAATGCAATATAGTGCTATAACGAACACACTGTGATTTTGAAAAAACACCAGTGAGGGTGCGCAAAAACAAAAACAAATGATGATATGTACATCACCAGGATACATATGCAACAAGAAACAAAAATCAACATAGTTTAACCCCTTAAGGACAATGGGTGGTCCCAAAACCCATTGAAAACAATGCACATTTTGCTTTGTCATTAAGGGGATAGACACGTTGGTAAAATTCAGGATGTATCACTATTGTATCCCGCATGGAGTAACACTCACATTTTAATGAACCATATGATCCAGGCTCAAATGTATCAGCACTCGCTCTATATGTTGCAGAAACATTATATAATAAGAGTGCCTATATTCACGATATATACATACTGTGATTTTCATTATGCATTAATTCATCTGGATCAGAGAACAAAACAATCTATTCCGAATAATGACTTTGGTTACTATATAATTTGAGTTAGGATCTAACTGAATAATCCACAATATGGCCAATATTATTATATAATTTATATGCCTCTACCACAATCCTTAACAAGTGGGACAAAATGCAGAAGTTATAGCAAACAATAAGTCATCTGGAAGTCAGCGGAGATGAGAGTTCTGACCCAGCAGGCCAACAAACTGCTTCTCCCGCAATCCCAGCCAATTTAGCAGGCTATGACAGAACAGAATACAAGGTAAAAGAGGTGATCCATACTATTCAGATGTATGATTATGGGTTCGGGGTAGCCTGGAAAACAGAGACAGAAGTTCTAGAATAATATTTTGAGTTATGTAGCCTTGAATAAGTAAAGGAAAAACTGAACAGCCATTACATTTCTAGATGTTCATCATTTGAATAAACAACATAATATACTGAAATGAAATATGATAATATATTGTGACACTGCTAGTCCCAGGGAGATGAGTTGTGTGGCATATAGGCACAAGTGCTATACAGTACATGGTTTGGAGCAATCCATGCCAGCTATCGCATGAGGATTCTGTCTGGGTTTCCTATTAACCCTGCTCCGCCTGGAGCCTGCCAATAAGGACATTGCGGAGTGGAGAGGTTGAGAAGTTCCCCTGTGCTCCCAGGGGAAGGAGAGGCCCAGAAGACAACCCTGAGCCAAGTGTAGC
Source organism: Spea multiplicata (assembly GCA_009364415.1). NCBI lineage: Eukaryota > Metazoa > Chordata > Amphibia > Anura > Pelobatidae > Spea > Spea multiplicata. Next base: position 6,034 of record VKOC01018393.1, read on the forward strand.
AAACCTGCTTAGACATGTGTACGCTGTCTGGGGGAGGTTTCCAGAGCCTGGCTTACCCGAGTCTGGCAGGGAGATATAATTAGTGGGTGTTTAGGCAGCTCTGTTTGGACCAGAAGAGTATAGCCAATTTGAATGTAGGATTTTCTTTTATAATTTAGTTTTAGAGTGTTGGACTTGTGCACTTGTAAATAGCCGCTGGGTGCTGATGCCGCCGGCCGGCACTACCGTATATTCCGGCGTATAAGGCGACTTTTTAACCCCAAAAAATCTTCTTAAAAGTGGGGGGTCGTCTTATACGCCGGGTACTTACCAAGCCGGAGGTTCCCACGAGGCCACCAATCTCTATAATCACTACGCGCCGGCTATTGATGCCGAGCGCAGGGATGCCGTCATGTCCCGGCGCCCGGCATCAATTGCCGGCACGTAGTGATGAGGGAGCAGGGAAGCCCGAGGTCTGGCACTTCAGACCTCGGCTTCCCTTCTCTCTAATCACTATGCGCCGACTATTGATGCCGAGCGCAGGGATGTCGTCATGTCCCGGCGCTCGGCATCAATTGCCGGCGCGTAGTGACGAGGGAGCAGGGAAGCCCGAGGTCTGGCACTTCAGACCTCGGCTTCCCTGCTCTCTAATCACTACGCGCCGGCTATTGATGCCGAGCGCAGGGATGCCGTCATGTCCCGGCGCCCGGCATCAATTGCCGGCGCGTAGTGATGAGGGAGCAGGGAAGCCGAGGTCTGAAGTGGATGGAAGAAAGAAGACAGAAGATAAGGTAAGAGATGGGGAGAAAGGGGTGAGAGTGCACACTGGTGTGTGTGTATATATATACATATATATATACATATATATACACACACACACACTGGTGTGATGTATATATATATGTATATATATATACATACGTTGTGTGTGTGTATATATATAAATAATATTATACACATGTTTTGTGATGTAAAGGCGGGGTGTGTGGTGAGAGGGAAATGTGTATGATATGGACAGAGATATTGCTGTTAGTAGATATATATATTAGATATTGATATATTCTACACATTAATATATATTATTGTGTGTGTGTGTGTGTGTGTGTAGGGCAGTTGCTGTATGTATATGTCAGCAAATCAACCAGCAAATCACCGGTAAGGTACATCGCTTGTCGTGATTGGCTGGTTGTTGTACGCTGGTAGAGGGGTAGTCTTATACGGCGAGTATAGTCCAAACTCTATATTTGGACTGTAAAAGTTGGGGGTCGTCTTATACGCCCAGTCGTCTTATACGCCGGAATATACGGTACTTTAATACTTTTTTTAAAATTTAATATGGCAAGCCGGATTGGCCATTAAATAATTTAAAAAAAGTATTAAAGCAGCGACGGCCGGCGGCATCAGCACCCAGCGGCCGTATGCGATGCCGCCAAGTGATGGGAGCAACATGAGGGGTGAAAGGTGAGTGCGAGGGGGCGGAGCTTTCACCCCTCACGCTGCTCCCATCACTATGCGGCCATCAGACTGCTGGAAAACTAATCTAAGCGTCCGATGCGTGCTGATGCCGCCGACCAGAGCTACTTTAATACTTTTTTTTTCATTTAATAGCCGATCCGGCTTGCCATATTATTATTTTTTTTTTTTAAAAAGTATTAAAGTAGCTCCGGCCAGTGGCATCAGCACCCAGTGCCGTTTAGATCAGTTTTCCAGCAATCTGATGGCCGCGTAGTGATGGGAGCAGCGTGAGGGGTGAAAGCTCCGCCACCTCGCACTCAGACTGCTGGAGCACCAGATGTCGTGTCACTGACATCCTGTATACATAGAAAACAGTATTAAGCACTCTTCGTGTTCGTTTTCATGTTTGCCCGAATACTAATGCACAAGTCTAGTTATGCTAACAAATCGTCTGGATCTGGCCCCGGTGATAATAGAGAGAGGTGTCCGTCAAGGATGCACTCTCTCCCCATTGTTGTTTAATTTGGCTCTGGATTCCATACTGAAAATAATCTTAAACTCTCACTGGACAATTGGACAAAGCTCCATAAAACTTGCCACTTTCGCCAATGAAAAACTTAATCTCTCTCACCTTCAACTCTCCCACAAAAAATAAACACAAATTTAAGGCATTATGACTCCACCCTTTATGCAAACCCCTGCACATACCTGACAGTGGGCAAAAAAATCTACTACGTACATTCCAAAAGATTCATCTGAATTATACAAATTGAACTAGGTACCGATTATTCAGAAAATAAAAAGGCAAATAAACAGCTGGAAGTATATACGTTTATCATATTCTGGCAGGATTACATTGAATAAAATTATTACTTTTCCACAATTTCATAATACAATTTCTAATACAAGTGCTGCCTTTATTCATTACATCCTCAGACATTGTTAAATCTAATAAGACATTTCAACACTTCATATGGAAAACAAAATGTTCACAGATAGTGTTACTGTATCCAAGCTGCAGCAAAGCATGTACTCATATCACTGACTACTAGAAACAAAGAAAGTGACGGCCCATCCAGTCTGCCAACCTCTGAATATTTTCCTTAGTATCTGGCCTTATCATATATCTAGCTTAGCCTTATGCCTATTCCATGCATGCTTAAATGTATTCACTGTATTAACATCTACCGCTTCTTCTGGAAGGCTATTCCACGCATCCACTACCCTTTCCGTAAAGTAACATTTCCTGATGTTACCTTTAAACCTTTGCCCCTCTAGTTTAAGATTATGTTCTCTTGTTGTGGTAGTATTTCTCCTTTTAAATAAACTCTCTTCCTTTATCGTGTTAATTCCCTTTAAGTTTTAAATGTTTCTATCATATCCCCCGTCACATCTTTCTTCCAGGCTATATACGTTAAGATCGTTTAACCTTTCCTGGTAAGTTTCATCCTTTACTCCATGAACCGTTTTAGTAGCCCTTCTCTGAACTTTCCCCAATATAACTATATCCTTCTGGAGATCCGGTCTCCAGTACTGTACACAATACTCCAAGTGAGGTCTCACCAGCATGAGCATGAGCACTTCCCTCTTTCTATTGCTAATACCTCTCCCTATACAAACAAGCATTCTGCTAGCATTACCTGCTGCTCTATTGCATTGTCTACCTGCCTTTAAATCCTCAGAAATAATTATCCCTAAATCTCTTCCCTCACACGTTGAAGTTAGGACAGTATCAAATATTCTATACTCTCCCCTTGGGTTTCAATGCCCCAGATGCATTACTTTGCGTTTATCCATGTCGCCGGTGCTTCACTCGGATCGCCGGAATATGATGTTATATATCTGCGCTCAGCAGTGAAGCTGCTCGCACCGCAGCAAAGCATTAAGACAGAGGCCTTGCGCTCCCACCACAGGACTTTAGCAAGGTAAGTGAACTACAAAAGGGGGGTAGATACTAGTGATGAACCCCGTTACCAATGATTCATTAAATAAATCTATTAACGGTTTTGCTAGTACACCACGAGCTCTTTTAATTACTTGGGGTGCATTCCATCAGGCCCCATCGACTTATTTGTCTTTACTTTACATAACTGAAGTAGAACCTTCGCCTCAATAAACTCACATGTATCAAATGACTCTTTTTTTGCTAAGTGAGGTCCCTCATTTCAAAACTGAACAGAAATATTCATTGAGACAGTCAGCTAAACCTTTATCCTCTTCTACATACCTACCTTCTTTTGTTTTTAATCTAACTAATCCTTGTTTTACTTTCCCTTTCTCATTTATCTAAAAAGGTTTTATCTCCCTTTTTTACTGACAGGACAATTCTCTCTTCAGCATGTGATTTGGCAGCTCTTATAGCTTGCTTTGCTTCTTTTTGCCTAATCTTATAGATCTGTCTATATTCCTCACTTTTATTTTGTATTTACTAAAGGCTAACTTCTTGTTTTTGATGATTTTGGCCACTTCTGCGGAGTATCACAGTGGTTTCTTTAATTTTTTACTTTTACTAACCAGCCTAATACAATTTTCTGTTACCTTCAATACTTCAACTTTTAAATAATCCCATTTCTCCTGGACTCCAGTTAAATGGCCCCAGTCTGATAGTGACACCACTACACATATTCTCATTTTAGAAAAGTCAGCTTTTCTAAAATCTAAAACTTTAATAACATAGCAGCCCTATATTTTTATCCCGTTGACTGGATACTTGACACTGACTTATACATTGACACATCTATTGACCAATGCTTTAAAGATACAACTGCTTTATAAGCCCTGTTTCACACATCAATTGCTCAGCTCCCATTTGAAATACTCCAAAACCATTTATTAATCTCCACTATTAGGGCGTGAAAATTGATATGGCTCCGAACTGAGGCACAGTGGCGGTACTCTTTGTTTCATCCACTCTTTAATAACCCTTCCTTCCAAGATGGAGAAGCCTCATATCCCTACACTACATGGGTAGGGTTGGGAATAAATAAGAGTGCATGCATAAATTCCCAGGTGTTTATATACCCTGGTTTATGTTTCTCCAGGTCCAAACACACTTCACAGTATTAATGCCACATTGGTTGACCCATTTCCCAGTAATTACCCCCTAGTGCTGATATAGAAATGCAACTGAACATAGAGCATCAGCGTATCTTTCCCTACACAGAAAGTTTAAAATTGAGATACTACAATCCGATTGTTGCCTGCTCCACGCCGATTTATATCACTGTTTTTGGAGCTGTCCACAAATCTGTTTTTTCTGGACAGAGATAGCCTGATATTTTACCACTTTGGGCTTTTCTCAACTGACCCTTACTCATGAGGCTGCTATCTTGGGAATTTTTTTTAGTATTCAACCAAACTTTTACAAATCATTCTAGTGGTGGCACTCATACTAGACATGTGCAAAATGGGTGAAAAACAATTCAGACACTTTTTATTTTGGCCTATTCGTTTTTAGGCAACAACAAGGTTTCCTGCCTATTAGGTTCAGCTGATAATTCAGGGATATTTTTGATTCGGAACAGAATTTGTTGCCCAGTGCCCACATTCACTCTTACTCACTCTCTCACAATCTCCCTCTCTCGCATTCTCGTTCACTTTCTCTCTAAAGCTCTCTAAATTTGTCCCTACCTTCTCTGCAGACCACTTCCACATCTTCGTCATTTTTTAACTTCTTGCTTTTATCTTGGTCCAAATCTCGCCAGACATAACCCTGCAGGAACTTCCGCCAAAATGGGGGAACTTGCAGTTATGTCCTCTGCCTGATCATCCAATCATTGCTGAAAGCATTGCCATATTGCCTTAAATTCAAGTGAGGGCAAAATGACAGTGCTTGCGGTATTGTTCTCTCCACAGATTGGATTATTGGGGAGATGACACCACTGAAAGCGATGATGAAGAAAATGCAGAAGTGGAACTAACACACATTCATTAACATACTTACACAAACAGCGTAACATACTGACATACACATATGAACACACACACACTAGCATACCTATACACACTATCATTCTTACACAGCCACAGTAACATACCTACACACATATACTAGCATACACACACAGCAACATACATATATATTAACATATTAATTTCTACACACAAACACAACCTACCTTTTGGCTCAGGAGGAGGTAGGATGGCCTGCTCCCTCAAGGTCCTCATACGTTATATATCAAATTCCAGCTCTCACACTAAGTGTGGAAGGAGCAGGCCTAGTGGTATGCCTGAGGGAAAGGGTTGGTGGAGCTGGTGCTAGGGGTCTAGAGAGACCATCTTTACACCAGTCTCTCTACTACCGCAGGACTGGGGCAAAAGGCACTTCTTTTTAGTCACTGGGCTAGTACTACTTGTGCTACCCTTTAACTTTGAACGTGCTTCTGGTGCTTTAGGCTTTCCGTAAAAAACCATAGAGCTTGTAGGCCTAGCCGCACTACTACTGCCTGCTTTTGGTGCCTTTCCTTTACTTGATAATCCTTCAAGCAATGCTTCCCCAAATGATAAGCGAGAGCTTGGCCTACTTGGCCGACTAGACTGACGCAAAGGCTGCATCTTAGAACTGGCGCTGGTGGTGGTGCTGGTGGTGGTGGTGGTAGATGGAGCTTGTCCCTCCTTAGTCCCAAAAGGAGGATCCATTTCAAATTTTGTGTTGTGTGTGTAGTGTAGTGTAGTGTTTAAAAAACTATAAAAACAAAAAAAAGGAAAAACAAATTAAAGACAAAAAAAATAGAGGAAGTTCTCTTCAGTGCTACTAAGTAAAACTATGCACTACTGCACTGTGCTGTTGTGTGCAATCTGCCAAAGTGCTAAAGTTATTTAAATTAACTCAAGATTAACTATTTAATAACTAGCAGTATTTTATTTTTAATTTGAATTTACACGGGCCTAAGAGCTTAGCCTACTACTATGCTAGCCTAAAGCTATATTTCCTTACTATAAGTCTACCTCTAGGCAGACGCTCTCAAACCCACTAAGCTAAAGTGAGGTTAAATCAGATTAAGTATATGATTTCTTAATTAATATTAAGTTATATAATATTAATAGATTAGAACTAATTTACTAATATATATTATGTATTATAGATAGAAGAATATAGATTATGAATTAGAATTTAGAATTAGAATTACTTATATTATAGATTATGAATTAGAATATTATTATTTATAATATATTATAGATTAAGATTAAAGAAGATTAGAATTATTTTAGTACTACAGCTAGTAGCTTGAAGCTTTGCTTAGTACAGCTCGTCACAGTCAATTTTTCTTGAAAAGAATTAGAAATAAAATAAAATGTCACAGCAAAACAGTTATCTTCACTGCTTGCTGCACTCACTAGCCCAACAAGTTCACTTCACTGATGGACTGAGGTGAGCAAAACACTAAGGGTACTTTTAATAAAATTGAAATAAAATGTAAAATAAATGAGAAAATCTTTGCAAAACAGTTAACGTCACTGCTTGCTGATCAAAAAAAAACACAGCACTTATGCGGCTGCACTCACTAACCCAACAAGTTCACTTCACTGATGGACTGAGGTGAGCAAAACAAATGAAATAAAATGAAAGATTAATTAAGGAAAATTGACTTGGTCTCTTACTGTTGCTAAAACAAAGCACAAACTATAGAGCTGCAGCACCAGTACTAATAAGATTAGCTGAACTATACGCTAGTAGTAATTAATTAATATTATTACTTTTATTTATAGCTAATTTAATTAACTATTAAGATAAGAAAGAATTATAGAATTATTGATATTACTGATTTTAGATTAGACACTAGTAGATGTCTTGAATGTCTACAGTACACTCTACACTAGTATACTATTACTAACTATAACTGACAAATACATATATAATTTTATAATGAATTCAATTATTAATTATATTAATTAATATTACTGATTTTAAATTAGACACTAGTAGATGAATGTTTACAGTACACTCTACACTAGTATACTATAGTATATATATATGACTGACAAATATATATATATATAATATTATAATGAACTATTAAATTATAGATTCTATTAAATTATTATTTATAAATTCTATTTAATTTATTTAAGCAGGACAGGCAATAGGCACTAGTGCCAGCCCAGGGCAAGGGCACCCCAGTGCCACTGAGGCACTGGGTGCACTGTCAACTCAACAGCACTTACACTAAAGTTGATGACAAATTAAATTAAAAAAAATTAAATTAATCAAATTATTATTATTAAATATATTAATTAAGTAGCACTGAAGTGAGGATGAAGTACACAGTGAGAAATGGCAGGCTAAGGCTTACCAGTCTCACACAGAACAGAACAATCTCTCTCTGTAACGCTCGGATGCAGCACAGCAGTGTTGCCAAAGCAGTCACAGCAAAAATTGAATGGATCTTTCAGGCAAGCTCTGGTCTTATAAAGGCGCCTTCAGAATTCAAAAAACAGCAGCACAGGCATTGGACGAGACCCTTAGCGTGACGTCACAAGAGTGAGCTGATTGGACAGACGAGGATCAGCTCACTCCTGTTTGAAATTTTGGCGGTTACGCGGCAAAAACGAAGACGATCACGAAGAATCTTCGATTCTTCGTGGTTGTGAGTCTTCGTCTTCGCCTACAGTTTGCCGGCACTGTATTCTGTTCTACGTTCCTTCGGAACGAACAAAAAAACGGCCTCTTCGTGCTCGTTTTCATGTTCGCCCGAAGACGAATGCACAAGTCTAGTAACTACAGATTAGCTGGCAACCTGCGGGCTGGAATAGTTTCCCATTTTTTACTTTTTGTAGCATAGTAACAACAAGCAATAGTAGTCTGTCTGTTTCATAGGTTGACTGATGCAACCAGCCTCTAACTGATCTGTAGGATCTTACTACCTGTAATTGGAGCCTTGTCTATAGTGTAAATACATGCCAGGCTTCAATACATATTAGAAGTTTCACATTTACACTTTGGGTAAAAGGCAGTCCCCTATATCGAGAACTATCAGGTAGCAGAATTCACAGACGTTCACACACCACTGCTAAAGTCATGATGTTCCATTCCATTATTTTTTAGTTTTAAGACATGATTTAAGACATAATTTTCATGATGACAAGGAATGTCATGAAGGTTTAAAGTGGTTATATCCACTGTGACTCTGCAATTTATAACCCTCTTTGGACACCATTAATGGGGCACCTGGGTGGTAGGAAGGGCGCTGGCCCTGATGTCTGTTGTTCTGTGACTCCTTGTTTTGTTGCATGTACTGTACATGTAGCTAATTTTAGCAGCTACCTAGAAGTTGTAATTGTATGCTTGTTAGGTGTGATACAAATATTTAGGTAATCATGTAAATAAATTAAACAGATTAACCCTCCATGCACCACCATTAATAATTGGATGGGGGGAAGATCAAGTAGCCTACGGTATATAGAGCGCATCTTTCAACTCATCCACCACCAGGGCCACCATCAGGGGGGTACAACCGGTACAAGGAGCTTATGAGTCCCAATCATATGTCCAGTTTTTGTTACTCATTGAGAAGATAGACAGCATTGTATAACTGTATTTTATACAGTATCTCACAAAAGTGAGTACACCCCTCACATTTTTGTAAATATTTTATTATATCTTTTCATGTGACAACACTGAAGAAATGACACTCTGCCACAATGTAAGATTGTACAGCCTGTATAACTGTAAATTTGCTGTCCCCCTCAAAATAACTCACAGCCATTAATGTCTAAACCTTGGCAACAAAAGTAAATACTCTGCCTCCAGAAATGCCTTATACCCCTATATGCCACTCTGGCTTATAGGGGGTTAAAAGGAATATCATGGGACAGAGTGGCATATAGGGGGGTATAAGGCATTTCTGGAGGCAGAGTGGCATAAAAGGGGTTAAAGGGCATATCATGGGGCACTCTGCTTCCAGAAAAGCCTTATGTTTCCCATATAACAACACTCCCCCCCCTCCCCCTCGACTTACCACTGCTTCTGACTCCCTGGTGTCTGCTGGGAGCAGCGGGTGGAGGCCGGCGTTCATGTTATTAAAGTGGCCGGCGTGCACAGGCCGTGCCTCAGCTCTTCGTCCCACCCTTTTTAAGATGTGGGGCAAAGTGCTGAGGCACAGCCATTGGGTTGCGCAGTGCGTGCACGCCAGCCTCTTTAGTTTCATTACGCGCCGGTCCCGCTCGCAGCAACATAGTCATAATAAAGCTGGCAAAGGCATGAAACTAGAGATATTTGGTGAGAGTATGTGGATAGTTGTATAAAACAATCTAAATGCTTAAATGAAAATTGTGTTGGTGTCAGATATAGGATGTGAAGAATTGCATTGCTTACAAATTCATTAAGATACCACAGACAAAGCATGGTTATTAAAAAAAACAACTTATTAAAATCTCCTAAAAGAGCTTCTTACTATCTCCTTGAGAAATAAGAAATCTGAAAACCTTAAATTGTGTGGCAGCAAAAGTAGAAGTCCTAAATTCTAAGTATTAGCTCTGTGTTTCGCACTTGTGGTTATTATCACTGTGTTGCTATTGTAGATAAATTGAAATGAGTTTTCTTATCGATAACATCACAAATCATTGAGGGTACTGAGATTTATAGTTTGTTCAGAGTGCTTTCTTTTGTTCTCGGTGTTGCTTGAAATGTTAAATGGGACTTTTTTTCCCTTTATTTGATTCAGTAAAATGATAAGACAGCTACGAAAGTTGGGGGGGGGCAAGAGGATTTATCATTATCCATTTTATGTATGAGCCAAAACTTTTCAAGCTTGCGGTTTACTATTTCACTCTAAGTTTAGCTGCTCCTATCAAAATTACAAATCCGCTAAAGTTATAGTTAATACATCAATCATGTATACTATTAAAAGGAGAGTTTGCGACATCAGGGCATTACAACAACACCATTTAAAAGGGAGAGAGCGATGTTTCTAAGCTTGTTTAATTCCTAGATGTTTTGCCCAATCAAAGAGAATCCGAAATGACAACACGTCATACAGCAATTTGATCAAGCAAAAAACTTTAATATGGAACTCTTACTACAGCAGCTCTAAGTAATGGAAAACAGCTATGTATGTAAACCTATGTGTATGTATGTAGATGTAATGCTATAGTGTCAAATGTCAATGTCAATACAGTAATACGTCACTGAGTCAAGTATTTATCTCTCTCCTAGCGGATCAACTCGCAACTCAGCAGGGACTGGGAAACCCCTCAGAACAATCTTGTCTCTGACCCGAGGATCCCTGGATCCATCCTGGGCAGCCCGTGCACGTAATCTCTGACACCACAGATGAGGCTTCAAAGTTTGTGGTCACGGCCATGGGTTTTTATAGCCGTTGCAGGGTCTTTCCAAAACTTTCCAGGGGGTGAGTGTCTTGACATCACAGTGTTATCTCTAGGTGGCTTCTGTTCTGTGACGCAGACTGGCCCTCGATGTTATGGTGCCGGCCACCTTAAACAGAGGTCCTCCACTCTGCTGTTCCTATGTGCTAGAACGGTTCCTTATCTATCCGGCACAGTGATCTGCACATGTTGATGCCAAAGTTACAAGTTATATAACTATACTTAACTAATTAACCCTGTCGTGACCGAGCCCAGGAGTCTCATAATTAAAATCATTTACATATGGCGTGCCAGGCATGTCACTGGCCGTTAATGGTACCTGAGAGCATAAGTATCAGGCAAGGTAGTGCATTTAATACGCCAATTTCATTTACCTCATTCCCCAACTTCAGCGAGGACTTGACACCCGGTAGGTGAACACCTTATGCATTACACGCCTAACAATGGAGCTTAATCATAGGTATACTGACTGTATCATTTCTGGTAATACCGTAAGTAGTGTTTGCCTAAAGTGCTCCACAATTTAACGTGCAACGTACACAATACATAATTTAAAGTGCTACATGCTATATTGGATAGCCTTCTTCATTAGTTGCATTGTGGGAGTTATTATTGTTAACAACAGAGTAAAAATATTATTTGATCAAGAACCAGTCTACAAAATTACATGCAATCACAAAAAAATCCTTGATTATTGTGTATAAACAAAAGACCAACATATATAACCGAGGAGTAATTAAACGATGGAATCAGGTACTAGATGACTTCTGTATGAAATATCCTAGTAATTATAAGGAAAAAACTACATAACCGCATCCATGATAGTAATTAAGCACCTATAACAATCATGTGAAATGCCTTGAACTGGAGTAAAAGAAGTCCAGTAGTAACCATAAATGAAAGTTCTTACGAGACAAAAGGGACTATGATGACAAGTTGACAACATATATAACATAAGTATATAAAGTTCATGGTTCACAAATAGAAGAATACAACAAAGGAAATCAATACTTAAACAGATCAAAGCACAGTTAAAAGAAGTCCCCACAAAATCTCCAACATCTTCCCTGAAATGTAAAAATATATCACAAAGGAGAGAGATATTGCAAGAAAGAAAATGCCAACAGACATCAATCAAAAAATAGAGGGACTTGTCAGTAACACATCACATCAATGGGAGTTTGAGACACATAAAACCAATGACCAAGAATGAAAACTCAGATGTGAGTAATGCTTTAAATGTATCTTCAGTTAATCTAACAAGAGATTAAATAAATTACCAAGAGGAATGTCTTTTTCCCCAACTAACAAGTTTGATCACTTTAATACCCTAATTGAAATGAATAAACTCATCAGAGATTTGGCAGTGAAACATATTTTTTCTTAACAGCTAAACAATCACAAGAAGGAGTTGGGGGATCAAGAAGTGATTGATGTAAGGAGAGACCATGATATACATCATTCAAAGACGTTGTATAAATGTGAAATTTACAAAATTTGGAATGTTTATTGCTTGAACAGGGTCATTTAATGGATCAAAATCAATATGTTACACACACACACACACACATCATTACACAAGCCTTCTACATTTAACCCTGTTCATATAAGGGACAAATATTAAAACATGTTCCAACAGTTGGTGGGAAGAAATCTAGAGCAATTAGCCACAAAAAATCTATTATAACATTAAAAAACAAGGTAAACAGCTAGCAATGAAAAGAAAATCATGACATAATTATAACAGTAGTCGTGGATGTGGAAATGCATGTATATGAAGCCATAAGAATGATACAAAAACATACCAAATTATATGGCTTCCCAATCCTCTCTAAGACAACTTTTGGAGCATTGGCAAAATATGGGAGTAATTAACTCAACACCCCAAAGTGGCTACCTTTCACCATGCCCCAAAGATACATAAATCTCTAACTAATCCCCCAGAGCATCCTATCATTTCGAGCAAAGGGGGATTGGGTGAGGGTTTATCGTAGCCGGTTGATGAACATCTGCAACCACTAATGACAAGCTTGAAAGGTTATAACAGTTCTTAAACCATATGAATAACATTACTTGGAATGCTTACTTATCATGGCTAACCATGGATGTATCATCATTGTTTTCCAGTATTACACATACACAAAGAAGGAATAGAAGCCATTCAGGATTTTTTGTCCAGATTTAAAAATTATTCCCTAGATTTACAGGAATTTAATAACAGAATTATAGAAAACAAACATCAGGTAAACATACTATACAAGTCAGATTTCTCCTTGGATCAATAAGCCGTTTCCCCATAATTAAAGATTATATCCATCCAGTTGCAGTTTAAACGTCTGTACAGACGTAAAGATAAAGACGTACAGATAAAGACGTACCGATAAAACTACCTCTGCAGCCAGAGAATTCAACATCCTTATTGTCCTTACTGTAAAAAACCCTTTCCTCTGCCTTAGACTAAATCTCCTTTCTTCCAGTCTAAACGCATGACCACGTGTCCTATGCATAGTCCTGCTTATGAGCAGATTTCCACACAATGGTTTGTACTGGCCCCGAATATATTTATATAATGCTATCATATCCCCTCCGAGGCGCCGTTTTTCTAAACTAAACAGATTTAAATTTGTTAACCTTTCTTCATAACTAAAGTGCTCCATTCGTTTTATTAATTTTATTTATTAAGGTAATGTAGCCCGCCTCTGCACCCTTTCTAGTGCTATGATATCCTTCTTTATAATAGGTGCCCAAAACTGCACAGCATATTCAAGGTGCGGCCTTACCATTGATTTATACAGAGGCAAAATTATATCTTTATCCTGCCAATTGATGCCCCTTTTTATACACGACAATACCTTACTGGCCTTAGCAACTGCTGAATGACATTGCACATTGTTGACTAGTTTGTTGTCTATAACAATTCCCAAATCCTTCTCATGTGTCGTTACCCCTAATTCACTACCGTTTAAGGTGTAGGTTGCTTGTGCGTTCCGTATCCCAAAGTGCATAACTTTACATTTATCTACATTGAATTTCATCTGCCATTTGTGTGCCCAGTCCCCCAGTCTATCTAGATCCCTCTGCAGCACTGTAATATCCTGCTCGCACTGTATTGCTTTACCTAGTTTAGTGTCATCCGCAAACACAGAAACATGACTTTCAATGCCTACTGCCAGGTCATTTATAAATATGTTGAATAAAATTGGTCCCAGAACAGAACCCTGAGGGACACCACTTACCACTTTTGACCAGCTTGAAAATTTACCATTTATAACAACTCTCTGTTCTCTATCTCTAAGCCAATGTTCTACCCAAGAACAAGAATTTGCATCTAGACCAATTTCTTTCAGTTTGAATACTAACCTATTGTGTGGAACCGTGTCAAACGCCTTGGCAAAATCCAAGTAGATTACATCCACTGCAACACCCTGATCGACACTTCTACTTACTTCTTCGTAGAATGCAATTAAATTAGTTTGACAGGACCTATGTTTCATAAAACCATGCTGATTTATGCTAATAATACTATTCTTCCCAAGGAATTCTTGAATATTATCCCTAAACAGCCCTTCAAATACTTTCCCAGCAACGGAAGTTAAGCTCACAGGTCTATAATTTCCGGGCACAGAGTTGGAACCCTTTTTGAAAATAGGAACCACATCTGCCTTCCTCCAATCCTCTGGTACAATTCCTGAAAGAAAAGAATCCCGAAAGATTAGAAACAGAGGTTCACTTATTTCCTGACTCAGCTCCTTAAGTACTCGTGGGTGAATACCGTCAGGCCCGGAGCTTTGTTAACATTAATTTTCTTTAGTTGCTGCAGCACCTTGTCCTGAGCCATCCACTCACAGTTTGACTGAAAATTTTTCTCAGTGGTCCTATGTATATCCATTGCCATAGGTTCCTCCTTAACATATACTGAGGAAAAATAGTTATTTAAAGTTTCTGCTTTTTCCTGGTCCTCCTTAACCAACACTCCCCTCTCTGTTATTAATGAACCTACGTTTTCATTCTTTGTTTTTTTAGAATTTATGTACTTAAAGAATTTTTTGGGGTTAGTTTTGCTCTCTTTGGCAATCACCCTCTCATTTTCTAGTTTAGCCCATCGAATCGCCTTTTTGCATGCTTTATTGGCTTCCTTATATCTTATATAGGATGCCTCTGATTCGTCTGATTTAAATGCTGTAAAAGCCATTTTCTTATTTTTAATTTCCTGCTTAACGACCCCACTAAGCCACATCGGTTTCAATTTGTTTCTTTTATATTTGTTTCCTAGTGGTACATACTGAGAAGTGTACCCTGCTAATATTTGTTTGAAAATACTCCATTTTTCCTCAGTGTTTTTATCCCTGAAGAGTTTTTGCCAGTCAATAAGTTGTAAAGCTGCCCTTATCTTATTGAAATTGGCCTTCTTAAAATTATACATTTTAGTATTCCCCATGGGCAATTTCTTTTTTGAGTTTATTTCAAAAGAGACCATATTGTGATCACTATTACCCAAGTGCTCCCCCACTTGAATGTTAGACACAAGATCAACATTGTTTGTTATACCAGATCCAAACAAGTATCCTTTCTAGTTGGTGCTTGTACCAGTTGTGACATGAAGGTGTCATTTAACAGGTTCAAAAACCTGAATCCCCTTGCAGAACTACTAGTCCCTCTATCCCAATTTATGTCCGGGTAATTAAAATCTCCAATAATTAACGTGTTACCCAGATGTGCAGCTTTCTCAATTTGCTCTAACAGCTGCTCTTCCTCATCATTATTAACATTAGGTGGTTTATAACATATCCCAACCAGTAGTTCTTTTCCTTTTTTTTGCCCCAAGTTGATATCTACCCATAAAGCTTCCACAAATCCCTTGTCGCCTTCAAGATGCTTAATATTTGACTTTAGCTCGTTGCTAACATACAAGCATACTCCTCCTCCCTTCCTGCTTTTTCTGTCCTTCCTATATAATGTATAACCTTTTAAGTTAACTGCCCCGTCAGGGGTCTCATCCCACCATGTTTCTGTTATCCCTATTATATCATATTGGTTAGTGTATGCTATTGCCTCTAGTTCTCCCATTTTGTTATTTAGGCTCCTTGCATTAGCAAGCATACATTTAATATTACCCTGAGTCTCTTGAATTTTATGAGAATTTTTATTAATACATACCTCCTCTTTTCTGATCTTGCCCCTCCCCCCATCTCCACCCCCCCTTGTTCTTATCTGAAGCCCCACTCCTTTCTCTATTTTCAAGATCTGTGTCCCTCCCCCCCTACCACTAGTTTAAAAACTCCTCCAGCCTTCTAGCCATCCTCTCCCCTAGCACAACAGACCCTCTTCCGTTTAGGTGCAATCCATCACCGCTATAAAGATTGTACCCAAGCGCAAAATCAGCCCAGTGCTCTAGAAAGCCAAAACCCTCCTTCCTACACCATGACTTTAGCCACGCATTTACCTCCCTGATCTCCCGCTGCCTTTCTACTGTTGCGCGTGGCACAGGTAATATTTCTGAAAATACTACCTTGGAGGTCCTTTTCTTCAGTTTATCTCCTAATTCCCTGAAATCATTCTTAAGGACCTTCCATTTTCCACTGACTTTGTCATTGGTACCAATATGGACCATGACAGCTGGGTCTTCCCCAGCCCCTCCCAATAATCCATCCACTCTGTCAGCAACTTGCCGGACCCGAGCACCCGGGAGACAGCAAACTGTCCGGTTGAGCCTATCAGAGCGGCAGATTACCCTATCTACTCTCTTAATAATAGAGTCCACCACAACCTGTCTAGCCTTACTTACGCTCTCAACCCCACTCATACTAGAGGGGCTGTCCCCTCAGCTGTTAGAAGGAACAGCTTCCTCCAGTATAGCTACTCCTGAGCTGATGCACCCAACGTCTTCACTCAAGCGGGCAAATCTGTTAGCCTGCACAAGGTCAGTACTAGCTAAACCTTTCCTCCCCCTCTTCCACCACGTGTAACTGTTACCCAGCTACATGCCTGTTCCCCAGCGGACCTATCTCCTCCCTCTTCACTACCTGCCCCCACTACACTCTGCTCAGTGAGCAGCAGACTCCTTTCAAGATTGTCTATCTCTCTCAAAGTTGCAATTTGCTTCTCCAGATCTCTAATATGAGCTTCAAGAGAAGCCACTTGCTCACTCCTGCCACAGACATATGGACCCTGGACGGATTCATCCAGGC
>VKOC01018394.1:0-14377 GCA_009364415.1 Spea multiplicata
TCCACAGCACTCCATACCTGGCTGTGTTTAAATATAAAAATAAAAAGTAAAGTAAAGCTGCTCCATCTCTGGCTGCTTGTCCCCCTTCTCTGGGTGCCTGTCCTCCTTCCCCGTGGTTGCCGCCAAACAGAAAAAAACAAAGTGTAGAAAACTTTATTGGAGACACAGCCTTCCCATGCAGCACCGCAGTCTATCCGCTGCGCAATACGATGCACATGTAAGTTTTACAGTAGTCGGACAGCCGCAGCAAGCCCAAAGTAATTGATTGTATAGCAGGCAGCGGCAGGTGGCGATTTTTCATTGTGCCCAGGGGAGGGCTGGCAGCCTAACGCATATTGATGTAATGTGATGGTATTGGGAGTTCATCAGTACTCTAAAAAAAGTCATCATAACAGGGGCGCCTGAAGCCACAATTTAGTGCCACTAATCCTTTTTAGTAAAATATGCAGATTGAAGTGCTAGGAAACAAATGACCAAATACACCAGGACAGGCTGTGCCACACCGACCCCCAAACACACACCAGGACAGGCTCGGCCACCCACATCAGTACAGGTTGTTTGGGTGTTGGTGTGGCAGAGCCTGTCCTGGTGTGTGTCTACACAAAGCATAAAAAATGTTTTCCCCCTTGTATACTGAGCCCCCAGCCAGGGGCTCAATTAGTTTTATTGTATTCCCCCCACACCCCTGTGTATTGCCCCATGTATATTTGTGCCCCCAGTTGGCCCCCTTTGTGCCCCCACACCCTTGTGTATTGATTTATGTGACGTCCCCAGCCAGCCTCCCTCCCTTGTGAATTGATGCCCCCTTTTGTACTAGTTAATGTACCCATGTGTATTGCACCCCCTCCCCTTGTGTACTGATTTATGTGATTTCCCAACCACCCTGTTGTGAACTTATACCCCCCAGCAACTCCCTTCTTGTATTTAATTGTTGTCCCAAGACACCCCCCACTTTGAGTATGTGTCCCTTTCCACCTACAACCCCAAGTGGGCTGTGAGGCCCAGTTGCTTATAGGCCACGTGCCGCCACCGGTCCGGGGCCCGGTGGTTGGGGACCCTATCTTTAGGCTACACAAAGTACCAATTGGCAAGTTTTAAGATACGTTAGCTTGTATACTGAACTCATCATTTCCCAAGATCAGTAGATATTATTGGTTTACACAATACTGAAAATACTGTATTTTATTTTTTGTGTACAACATACGTCTCCTCACTTTTAAATCCCTTTTAACGGTAACCATCCTTTACAACCCAATTGTCCCTCCTTGGGACCTTTCTTTATTCATTCCCGTTGGTAACTTTGGTAACCTTGGTAACCTTGGTAACTGAGAGTATACCACAGTAAAAGGGCAGCCTAAATGGGAACAAACATCCTTTTTTGAACCTCATCTGTGATTTTAATACACACATCATGCAGCCAGGGGCATAAACCACGGGGACCCTGACAATTGCTACAGAGAGAGGTGCATGGTGGTGACTGGCATCTATGTTTCATGGAACATATTGCAGCACTGGAGAATATTTTGTGGGATGCAGAATAGAGGACATTCTGTCATTTAGTTTGAGTCCCTGGGGCGGAGCGTTTTGGAGAGAAGGGAAGGCCAGTGCTCCACTTCACAGTTTACTTGCAGCAGGTGGGGAGTCCAGCACTGGTGTTTTGGACCTCCCAGGTGGGTGATCACCTGTTGGCAATGAGCAGCAGGAGGCGGCTACAAAGTTCCCTGTGAGTGGAGAGGATACAAGCAGTGAGTAAGACTGCATTTCTCTCCACAAGAGTCGAAAGGAATATTGCTTGAGAAGAAAATGTTTTGTTTTATTGGCAGCAGGTAAGCCGTCCAACTATAGTCAGCTTCAATTGTTAGTTAGTGGTCAGAGAGCAAGGCTTTTCTTTTGCTTGTTTTACATTTATGTTTTGTTTGCCGGACCTTTTAATAAAAAGGACTATAAAATCTAAAGCAATCGTGTGTGTTATTTCCATCCCTATAACCTGTTGTGTGGTTATATCATCTCAGTTCACAATATACTCATATACTATATATAGTGAGTATATAATTATATACACACACACAAACACAGAGTCGAGCAGAGGGTCACTGATGCCTTAATGCTCCCCTTAACAAACATAACCCCTCTAACCACACCCATTTTCTACTTCACCACTTTGGGGCCCCCGACTTCACCATGTTACATGTCACTCACTTCCCCCAGTGCCAGATTTGTCCCCAAAAAGCTTATCAGTGCCATTTTGGGCCCAAACAGGTCATCAGTGATAACTTTTACCCCCAAACAGCATTACACTTAATGTGTCAGTGACCGTCGCTCTGACTTTAGCTGAGCGAGATGGGCAAAGTGGTAGCTAGCTCTTTTCGCAGTTTTTTTTCCAATCATGTTTTCATTTTCATGGTTTTCACATCTCTCCTCTCACTTCTGTCGAATGTGATGCTCCATCATATATAGATATATCATTAAGAAAAATGTCCAATTCTAGAGATAAATCCCTGTATCTCCGAGGCCAAGTTGCTCAGAGCGGTTGTCTAAGACTCAGACAACCTCTCTGAGCAACTTGGCCTGGAAGGAACATGGATTTCAGTCTCTGTGGCAAAGCGCAGTGCAAGGTACACCTCAGAGCTATATTTTTTACATATAGCTGACCAGTCCAGCATTGTTGGATCCAATTCAAACATTACTCGGCGATCTCTTATCACAAACTTAACATACAAAAAATGCAAGCTATGCACTTACATTTACCCACTCACCTGTCCACCTCCCTTCAAGCCTCATATGATTTAGAATGGAGAAGAGACTACCTCTCTTATTTAGGGATCAAACTTTGCAAGACCTTATCTAAATTGAATGGTTTTAATGTTATTCCCTTATGGAAACACATACTAAACACAATCCAGAGATGGCGCTCTTTTGACTTTTCATGGCTTGGACGCACTGTGTCTGTTAAAATGATGGTTCTCCCAAAATTGTTTTACGTCTTTCGAGCAGTCCCGGTTGCTATTCCTCATAAATTCCCATTACATATACAAAAAACGCTTAACAAGTTCATCAATCTCAAAGGGCAGCCGAGGATCTCTAAACAGTCTTTCTTCTCTCCTAGATTTAAAGGGGGCTTGGATGCTCCGGATATTATGGCTTATTACAAGGCCACTATACTTTCACAAGCGGCCGCTTTTCATTACCGAGACGAGATCCCCCGATGGGTTATATTAGAAAACTCCTACTTATGCCCATACTGAGTTTCTCAACTACTATGGCTCCCCAGATGATATCATCCTCCTTTCCCTGCTCTCCCGCCCACCACAGTTTGTACATTTCAGATTTGGTCCAAGGTCTCCAGGAAAACCCACTCTCTACACCATATCAATAGGGCTACTCCGCTTAGCTCCTTAGAATTGTTGATCCCGAACTTACATCTTAGTTCATGGGGCACCGTTTTCCCTCTACGACTTGGTGATCTTTACCGCTCTTTACGTCCCTTCTCTGATTTATGTTCCGCCTTTTTAATACTACCACGGGACTTCTACAAATATTTACAAATCAGGCACGTACTCCAATCCAAATCTTCCTCTTTCACTGTTAATGTATTCTCCTCTCACCCTTCCATTAAACTGTGCTCCGCAACTGCTCCTCAAAGGGGCATGATTTTCGTGTGTTATGCTTTTCTCCTTTCTGGTCTATGGGAGAATAAACTTCCTCACATGCTGGAGTGGGAGAAGGAACTAGCCACTACGTTCCCGCTTGAAATATGGCTTGAGTCTGAAGAGGCTATGAAAGGCGTGACGTATTGCACCAATCATATTGAATTGCAAAAAAGATTGCCTGTAGGTGGTACCTTACGCCATATTTCCCTCCTGCTCCTCCCTCTGCTGGAAGGGATTGCCAGTCTGAAGGTACGATGTTACACGTTTGGTGGTCATGTCCACCTATACTTGAAGTTTGGAAAAGGGTGTTCCATTTCCTAGAGACCTCTCTACAGGTTCAACTCCCTCTCTCTCCACAACTTGCACTTTTACACATGTTCCCTGACCACTTACCCGCCCCTGTTAGGAAGCTAATCATACATTTCTTTTTGGCTGTTAAATTGCTCATTGCTCGCCATTGGAAATCAACAGAAATACCACGCTTGTCCTCTATACGACATCCACATTTTAGAAAGACTTTCTTTTCACAATGAGCAACTAATGTCTCAATATGACAAAATTTGGTCTCCTTGGTCTAAGCTTTGTGAGGCTACATTTTGGGAAAGTTAATCTTAGCTCTTGGAATTGTGAGTCGCGCCCAGTTGTCCTTTTTTTTTTTCTTTTTTTGATCTGTATCATATGCCTATGTCATACATTTAATTAGACATTGATTATTTGTTCCTCAATTTTTCTTTTTGTATGTGACACTACTCTGTATACAATGTTACATATACATGTTCCTTTTGCACTTCTGCCGCTACACTTGACACAGATCGCTCCCAGATTTTGCGTTGTTATATGTTTTTGTTTATCCATTCTCTCCAGGCATTCTGATGCCCTGGTTCGATCTTTACTGGCACTTCATACGCATTTCTCAGATTGAATGCATAATATTTTCTTTTCATTCTCGGCGACAATGCCTTGTCTTCCCCACTGTATTGCGAGAAATACTACAGATTTTGTCTATTCAGATTTATTATATCTCCTTTGGTTACCAATATCAATACTGTTTGTAGTCTGCATATAGCTCCTGGGAGACATGTCTCCTTCGATTCCTTTTTACTGCTGTGGAATGTTGACTCTTTCCTACTTTATGTCCTGAATATCTGTACTTGCTTGATTCGTGCTTTTTAATAAAGAAACATTTAAATTTTTTAAAAAAATGCTGCCCTGTAACATATGGGAGATATAACTGACTAATTAGTTCTTATGGAATGTATGCCCATACCACGCCCTAATGGCGACAAACTAGATCAAGGTCTAAAAACCTCTGGATCACTCCGCAAGATCCCAACATCCAATGCAGCATTCCTCCGCTGAACTCCTAGACTCAGGGAGGGGGGGCGGGAATCTTCTCTTCTCTGTATATCAGTTGAAATAATAAATATGGTTATGTTCACATAAATTTATACAGTATATTTTCCCGCCAGAATAAATCCCACCCAGGTAATACTGAGTAGCTGACCGATGTTTGACCCCAAATCCTCCCCTAGTTCCTTCCTGAGTGCATGGCTGGGTCATGTAACCCCTTCTGCCTATATGTCTCCAGGGGTCACTTGATCGTGCATATCAGCACTTTTTTTTTCTGTGCATTTTTGAGGGGTTTATTTTATTGAAGGATTAGTAATTTTTTGGTGTAATTAAATTACTACCACAAACTTTGACAAAGTTTAGTGCCTGGAAAGTGTTAAAATACTAACAATTGAAATACCCTAGGAGTTGACCAGGTATGACCACTTGCCTAATATTGTGTAGGTCCCCCTTTTGGGGGGAGCCTTGTCCACCCATAACTCTGATGCCGTTACCCCACTTTTTCTTCATTGCACCACTTTTGATAGGTACTGACCACAAAAGCTGCAGTTTTGGAGATGCTCTGACCCAGTCGTCTAGCCCTCACAATTGGGTCCTTGTCAAAGTCGATCAGACTCCTCCCCTGTCCCATTTTTTCTGCTTCTAAAACATCAACTTTGAGGATGAAATGTTAACTTGCTGCCTAATAAATCCCACCCACTGACACGTGCCATGATGACAGGATTATCAGTTCACTTCACCTGTCAGTGGTGATAATGTTATGGCTGATCGATGTATGTTTTGATGCAGGTAAGTTGAATTGGCCAGCTTGAAAGATGTCCCAAACTGGACATGGGCACAGGATGACCAATGATTTCTACTTATTGGCTTATAACTTGGAAAAAAGCAAAACAAAAACATAAAAACATTGTATATGTCTAAACCCAGGAAAATGTTAGAATCTTTATAGCAGTTTTTATAGTAGTTTTTAAATAAAAGTCATTTTTTTCTCAGTTTTACAAACATGTTTAGGTTGCAATATCAGCAAGTCTGGAAATGGTGTTTATTTGCAAACTGAAATTTATACACAGTGGATTATTCTGTTCTTTGGTATGTTTTAACAGGCACTTGGATAATAATAGTGAGCCAGGCTTGACATTTGGAGGTTACTTCTGTCCACAGTGTAAAGCCAAGTCCTCAGAACTTCCTGTGGAATACACTTACGTCAGAACTTCCTGACGTAAGTGTATTTACTAATCCCGTTTATTGGATTACTTGTACTCATTTAAATTATTGCATAATAATTCAAGGTTGATTGCAATTTTAATGTTAATAATCTGCAACATTTATTATTAAGAAACCTCATGTGGCCGTCCCATCACCAAAGCCAGGGCCACGCCATATGTCGGCAGGGAGAGGAGGAGAGAAAGGGGCGACGAGTGGTCCCACATGAAAATGTTTTTAGCAACCGCTCTGCCCCCTTTTGTTTCCTCTGCTCGAGGCCTTAGTAGCGGTGCGACGCTTCATGATGAACACCAGAATATGACATCATATCCCGATGCTCAGCTGTGAAGCCGCGCGCACCGCGGAAGGACAGCGAGACTAAGGCCTTGTGCTCTGCAAAGGGGGGTTTGATAGTAAGAAGGGAGGAGAAGGGGTAGATAGTAAGAAGGGGAAGATGGGATAGATAGTAAGAAGGGGAGTGGGTAGATAGTGAGAAGGATTGATAGTGAGTAGGAGGAGAGGAAGTAGATAGTGAGAAGGGTAGTAGAGGGGGCAGACAGTGAGTAGGGGGTAAGTGGGTAGATAGTGAGAATGGGGAGGAGATTGTGAGGAAGGGTAGTAGAGCGGGTAGTAAGAATCTTAAAGGAGTGAGATAATGTGTGGATGAATTCCGTAAATGAGTGAGAGTATAAATCAGTGTGTGGATAACTTTTGTGAATGAGAGAGAATTAATGAATTATTGTGTGGGTTAATTGTGTGAATCAATTAGAGAATTAATAATTGTGTGAAGGAATTGTGTAAATGACAGTGAATGAGTAAGTTACTATGTAAGTGTTTTGTGTGTATCAAAGATGTATAAGTGATTTGGGGAAGGCAAAGATGACACAAGCAGGGTGTTTGAGCTTTGGGGGTCAAGATGTCTTATGCTGGGCTGTTTGGGGACCAAGATGTCCTACGCTGAGCTGTTTGGGGACAAAAATGGCTCACGCTGGGCGGTTTAGGGACAAAGATGGCTCAGGCTGGGCTGTAATTTGTGTGTGTAATCTGTGCTGGTCAAGTTCTATGTGGACACCAGGGCTGGCTTTGGGGAGTGCAACCTGTGATTTATGCCTGTAATTTAGGGTTTTCTATCTATACCTTTAATGCTGAGTTTAGATGTGCTTTGCAGTTGATTTATACCTGCAAAGCCGGATTTGTGTGTTATTCTATATCTGATATGCTATGTTTCCATACATTCTTTATGTATACATGTGTTGTTTATTTGATCTACACATTCATTGGTGAGTTTACATGTGATCCCCAGTTGATATATTCCTGCAATGCAGTGAGGAAGGACAAGAGAGCTGTACTTGTGTAGAAAATACACAAGCACATCAGCCTTTTGTGGATTACTTTACCACTATCATCAGTATTCTGTCTGAGCATGATGGTAGCAAATCAAAATGTGTCACTTTTTTAATTTTATGGGGGGGGGGTTATATTGGAAAGGAGCTTGTGTTGTACATCACTAATTATTGGATGCCAGCAGAGGTTTTATACCTGCACCCCAACAGGAACATTCATCAGGCTGCCATTATGTAGAATACTTAGCTGTACAACACCTGACACACATCTCAGTAGAACTATAACATTAAAGAAACGGTTTGCTGCACAGCAACCATAATCTAAACAATAAAAACTATAAATCTAGTGTGTCTGAAAGCCCTTTGGTCATGTATAATAAAAAACAATGCAGGGAATTCCGTAATAAATGTATTTTAACAGTAGTTCTTGTCCTGTGTATGAAATCCCATGAAGGGTTAATAATGACAGGGCTAATATTACTTCCTGCATCTATTCATCTAAGATCAGTCACAAGTTTGTTGTGCAATAGTATGCTCAGTGCTGTGTTTGTGTGCAGGGGACAGACTGACTTTTATTCTCTTCCTTATTTTGCCGTGCACAAAGGGAAAGGTAAGATTTGTGACTTTTATTTCTGAAACGTATGCCTTGTGCATGATCCTCACTGTAAAATGAGAAATTCTACATCCGCAAGCACCGGTTGTATCCTTGCAGCCATATTGTTTGTTGTTTCAGTGCTTTCTGTATGTTTAACAGTCTGCAAAAGTATAGTGGCGATAGAGTCCCCAAGTGTTAGGGACTCTAGGCCACTATGGTACAGGAAGTTACCAGGCACAGGAACTATTTAAAATCAACAGTGCCGAGGCTTCAGGCTTCCAGGGACTTAGATACTTAGTGAAGTAATCATGCTTATACATTTTCTGACACTAACATATTATATTATTGTGCTGACCACTTGCAGCACAATAATATACCATACCTCTTAACAGTACTCGTTTTCTCAATTTTTAGTCATTGTCAGGTAGTTACCCCACTGTCACAATTTTGGAGGCAGTGAGGAGCCTCTGACAGTACAAGATATTGCAGCACAGACATCCTTTGCACGTGTGAATGCATCTGCATGCACAGTGAGGTGAAGACTTTTGGAGGATGGCATGGTGTCAAGAAGGGCAGCAAAGAAGCCACTTCTCTCTAGGAAAAATATCACGGTCAGACGGATATTCTGTAAAAAGTGCAGGGATTGGACTGCTGAGGACTAGGGTAAAGTCATTTTATCTGATGAATCCCCTGAATGAAATGCCAACAGTAAAGCATCCTGAGACCATTCTCAGGATGGGAGTGGGCTCACTCACTCAGCGGTAGAGCGCTGTATTGCTATCCTTCCTTATACTGCCGCCGAGGTTCCTGAGAGGCTGTATTTCCTGCTGTCGTCGGCAATATTTCAACCTGATGATCCATGTCTTGTATGTCCGGTGACTATGGACAGAAGGAAGCAACGTCTGGCGGGTGTACCCAGTCGGGGTATGGGTCGTTCACGTCACAGTGACAGTTTGGTGAGGAACAATGTAGTTTCTAGCATGATGGAGCACCATGCTATGAGGCAAAAGTGATAACCAAGTAGCTCAGGGAACAAAACTTCGGGTCCATGGCCAGGAAAAACCACAAACCTTAATCCCATTGACAACTTGTGGTCAATCCTTAAGAGGCGGGTGGACAAAAACCCACAAATTCTGACAAACACCAAGCATTGATTATGCAAGAATGGGCTGCCATCAGTCATGATATGGCCCAGAAGTTAATTGACAGCATGTCAGGGTGGATTGCAAAAAAAATGGATCTTGAAAAAGAACATTGACTCTGCATAATTGTCAATAAAGGCCTTTGACACTTATGAAATGCTTGTAATTATACTTCAGTATACCATAGTAACATCTGACAAAAATATCTAAAAACGCTGAAGCAGCAAACTTTATGAAGACCAATACTTGATTCATTCTCAAAATTTTTGGCCACGACTGTACTTGTTATGTCCTGTCACCAATTTTACATGATTAAGATAAAGTGCAGTCATGTAGTAAATACAGTAGACATACAGACATTTTGATTGGAGTACAATAGGTGACTACATCGGACACACACAAGTTTTTATGCTCACATTGTGTGCGGATGGGCATATCCAGCATTTGCTCCAGCGCACTGGCAACCAGGAGATGTGTTTGGCTGATCTCCAGCAAGGGGGATGCAAATGCATGATGAATGCCTCCATACATTTTAAAGGTGGAAAAATGTAATTTAAAGGAGACAATAAGCCCTCATATGCATTAAAACATAAATGGTACAGTTATTTTACTCTGTAAAACACTTTCAAAACAATTGGAGAAGACAATACAACTTTGTTTAACCCCTTAAGGACAATGGGCGGCCCCTAAACCCATTGAAAACATTGCATTTTGAGTGCGTACGAGCTTTGTCATTAAGGGGTTAAACACAATTTTTTAACAACATAGTGAAGTATACATAATTACAATTTCGATAAAAGTATCAGTTTCTGCATTTCTATTATAATTTGGCTTCATGTAGACCTTTACTATGTACAGAAATTGAATTAGAGCTCATTGCAATAAACATGCAGTATGTATTTTAACCAGAATCATGATGTGTTGATGAGTTGGTTCAGACTGGAATCACCTGGACCATTTTCTTGTTATAAATAAACCCTGAAAGTTATGCATTCTGTGTAACTTGAATACTGCTTGGTTGCATATAAAAAATTATATTTTTTGTCATGATCTTTTAGCTCGGGAATGGCTTCTGGGATGTCTAATGATGAGGAAGTGGATGTCATGAGCATCAAGGAGTTTGACCCGGTTGAGATGGGAAAAAAAATGTCATTTTTAAATATTGACTTTCATCAATGTGCTGCAGAACAAAATGAAAAACATGCCGCCATACGCCAGCAATTGGGGAACAAGTACAATTTTGAAATGAGAAACGAAGTCAGGAGGTTGAAGTCCTTCTACACATTTAAGAAACTTTCTTCTTGGTGCCCGAAGTTGATGGCTGCTGCTGGTTTTTTTTTTACAGGAGTAGAGCTCAGTGTGCAGTGCTTCTGCTGCGGGCTTGTTTTCTGCACAGCAAGTCTGAGTACTCCTCCATATGAAGATCATATTAAACACAATCCTACATGTGCCTTTATCAGAGGCAAAGATGTTGGTAACATCTCTAAGTATGACATGCGTGTTCAGCTGCCAGAGCACAATCAGGAAAAATTGGGAGAGTTTATAGAAGAGGAAATGAGGTTAACGTCCTTTGTTGCTTGGCCTTTCTATGCCAAGATCCCACCAGATTTACTCGCCAAAGCGGGATTCTTCTTTACAGGTGAGGATACAATGTTTTCGTTAGCTGAAGCTCCATATGTCACTTTATAATTCCAAGCAAAGGCCAGATAAACTGATGTGATTAATTGTAGTAACTCAGATTTATGTTTTATGATATATAGTTACATAGGCTGAAAAAAGACATGCGTCCATCAAGTTCAGCCTTTCCTATATCTGTTTATTTCTTGCTGTTGATCCAAAAGATCTTCCGATTTATTGTAATGATAAAAATAGCAACTGCATTTAATAGCTGGATACACTGCAACTACATAATTGGTTGTAGGCACTGTCCCAAAGAATTTGCCAGCTGTGGCTAAAGTCACCAAAAATAACTATTTATCTTCCTTTCCCCTTGTGCACTCACACTCCAGATTTTAACATGACCGCCAAAAAGCACTAAAAATGCATTTTAACCAGATAGCTGAGGCTGGCAGCAGTGTCAGATTCATTTTTGAAATTCAAGAGCCTCACCAATGGGGCAAGAGGGGCAGCAGCCCTGGTGCTGCAAGGTGAGTGACCCCCTCTGAGCCTACTTCAGCTTCCAGAAGCAGATTTGATGTCAGCCTGAGTCCTACACCATTATTCTGCTGCTATGAAATCTTTGAGAGCCATAATCTAGGATCATTTGTCTCTACTAATGTGGGTCGAGGATGGGAGCTACAGACCAGCTGGAACCTTCAGTGGTGGACCAATTTACGTTGGATCCGGTTGCCAGGTTACATGGGCCCAGCGGGAAATGTACCAGCCATCGGGTCCTTTTGAAGAGTAAAGCCAATCTCTATTCGCCATTACAACACTGTGAGGGTCAGTGAGCAACATGTTTGAAACATTATTTTCATTGTCTTACGTTATCTAGACAAGAAGCAGAAATTGTTTGGTTGTTATCAAACATCTAGTGGATTAAGCATAAACATTTTGTTTACGTAGGGATGATCAAAACATACTGGAAACCTGTTTGTAGCAGCTGACATTCTGCTTTTTATGTGTATTCAATATGCTGAACTTGCTGTTATATAAAAAAGGGTTTGAACTGTATTTTTGTGCCTCCTTCAGGAAAAAAAGACACAGTGCAGTGCTTCTCCTGTATGGGATGTTTGGGAAATTGGGAAGAAAATGATGATCCCTGGAGGGAACATGCAAAGTGGTTTCCAGAGTAAGAGCTACTGTGTTTTATTTTAACCTACGTCATAATATACTGTTTCAAGTAGATGGCCTTTTTTGTGTTTGTTAGGCACTTTCTGATGTTAAAAAGTGGCCAATAAGGAGGTCGCTTTGTGCAATGAACCAATAGCAAATCATACAAAATGATGATAATATGCCATACTATTTTTAAGGTGCAAATATTTAAGAAGTAAGAAAACGCCAGAAGAAATCAGACTGTACACTAAATATTACAATGGATTTTTGGGATTTACGGTAAAGTGATTTTTTTCAGACACAATACAGTCAATCAATTTCATTATGGGCATAGTTGATTAGTGCTCAAATAATTGTATAATTTGAATGCATATTGAGACATTTACCTTTCAGGGAAAGCATTTCACTGAAGTTCTTGGTGATAGGATTTTTCCTGCAGAAGCAAGTAAGTATTAACATGAAATGTAATAAATTCTCATCCTTGGTTTGATTTTTTTTACAGTTTTTGTTTTGCAGCTTTCCAACAGAACCCTGTATAACCACTTGAGTATATTATATGACATTTTTTATTCAATATAGCATGCTACACATTTGCATTCTGCAAGAAATAAAATTGTTAGTCTCCCCATAATATCAATTTAAAATAAGATTTTTTTTAAATTCTATTTTTAATGGCCACTGGGCAGATGGTGATAACTTCACAGTTGCTTTACCTGTTTTCACTCACACTCCAAATGTTTGTTGACCATGTGCCATCAATCAGCACATTTTGCCCGGGTCCCACCTATTGCTTAACTTGAAAGCATTCTTCATTGATTTTTGATCTGTAGCAATCACCAATTATAGAGTTGTCTATAGGACTCTGCAATGATATAGATTAATTGAAAGGAAAAAATTGCATTAGGTGCCATCACTATATATCTTACAATCAAATGGTTCCAGGTTTTTAGGGGCTATAAACAAAAAGATTTCAGGGGCCTATCTTAAGTACAATGGATGAAAATTGATAATTATAGATAAACAAAAGAACATAATACTTATGATCACGAGTTGTTAATGAACAAGATCATAGATAGCAGTCTGTGCCTCATCCCTGCTTCTCAGTGTAATTGCTGAGAACTCCAATGTATAAGATCGTCCCTTTTCTCTTATCTATGCATTTCACTTACCATACATGCGCTACTACCAGCATTCATCCACAGCACACTTACTGCTAGTTCGTGATAATTTGTTAGCAATGTAAAAAAGCTGTTAGTACCTTTTGGAGAGAGATTCCATTCTGGTTGTAATTATGCATGTATTATGTATTACTGCTTTTGAAGGGTTGACAAACACCAACATTTTTGAGAACGAAGCAGTTCGCCTCGATTCATTTAAGAGATGGCCAGAGAATGCCCACGTAGAACCTGCGGATCTAGCCAAAGCCGGATTTTACTACACAGGTGAAAACATATTTACATTTATGGATGATCTCTTATTAAAAAGGGAATTAAGTACAGTGCCACTAATATGGACACCCTTGCTAAATATGAGCAAAGAAGGCCATATAAATAGGAACAGGAAATTGTTCCACCATGACTATATTAGGTAGCACATAGGCCAAATTTCCTTAGCCATTCATCACAATAGGTAAGACCAAGGAACATAGGTGTTATGTGCGGCAAAAATCTTGTTGAGCTTTACAAAATGGGAAGTGGCTACAAGAAAATAGCAAAAGCATTGAAAATCCAACTAACTTCTGCAATTCTCCAAGGATCAAAGCTGGAGAATTGCAGAAGTTAGTTCCGTCTTGGGGTCAGAAAGTCTCCAAAACTATAATCGGACATCACCTCAGTCTCCACCACGTTTTTTGGAAGGGTTTCAAAAGAAAAGCCTCTACTCCAAAAACAAACTCAGCCATTAAAATTGACTGTGGTTGGATCTTCCAGTAGGACAATGATCTAAACATACATCAAAATCATTACAAAAATGATTTACTGACCATAAAATCAAGGTCCTACCATGGCCACCCCAGTCCCCTGACTTGAACCCCATAGAAATCCTGTAGGTTAAACTGAAGAGCAGAGTCCACCAGTGTCAACCTCGAAATGTGAAGGATCTGGAGAGATTCTTTATGGAGAATTGAAAGCGCAAGCTGCCTAAGCGGCGCGCTAATTGTCCATTGCTGGACATTAGTTATACAATAAGGGTCACTAAAAGGTCAGGTTAGTTAAGGCATAGAATTTGGCGGGCTAGGCTAGCTAAATCTAATTCTAGGTTACTGGGCAGGCAGTTTATTTAGCGCAGCTGATTGTTTTATCAGCTGTGCTACAGCACGAG
>VKOC01018397.1:0-28376 GCA_009364415.1 Spea multiplicata
TCTGCCACACCGAAACCCAGACACACATCAGGACAGGCTCTGGCACAGCAAACATACACACACACACACCATGACAGGCTCTGCCACACTGACCCACAAACACAAACATCATGACAGCCTCTGCCACACTGACACCCGCATCCGCATGGTTTCCACGGACGGTTTCCCTTTGGTATTGATTTATGTGATGGCCACAGCTGGACCTCTTGTGTATTGATGCCGCCAGCCCCCACCTGTATTTGTGCACCCCAGAGAGCCCCCCAAACACATACACCAGGACAGGCTCTGCCACACCGACACCCAAACACACACACAACAGGACAGGCTCTACCACACCGACACCCAAACACACACACCAGACAGGCTGTGGCCACACGAACCCAAAAACACACACACCGGACAGGCTCTGCCACACTGACACCCAAAACACACACCAGGACAGGCCCTGCCACACCAACACCCCAAACACACACACACCGACAGGACAGAGCCTGCCTGCCACACCCACACCCACATACACAAACAGGACAGGTCTGCACACACGACACCCAACACACACACCCAGGGCAAGCTCTGCCAGACGACACCCAAACACACCACCAGGGGACAGGCCTGCACACCGACCCCAAACTAACCAACAACAGACAGGCTCGCCACACCGACACCCAAACACACACACACCAGGAGAGGCCCTCCACAAGCCACACCAAACACACACAACAGGACAGGCTCTGCCACACTGACACACAAACACCAGGACAGGCTCTGCCACACTAACACCCACATGGAGGGTTTCCACGGATGGTTTCCCTTTGGTATTGATTTATGTGATGGCCACAGATGGCCCTCTTGTGTATTGATGCCGCCAGCCCCCACGTGTATTTGTGCCCCCAGCCAGCCCCACATTGTGTATTTATCCCACCAGACAGCCCCACTTTAGCATTGATTTCTGTGATGCCCCAGCCAGCACCCACTTGTGAATTAATGCCCCCACCTTGCGTATTGCCCCCAGCCAGCCACACATTGTGTATTTATGCCAGCCACACCCCTTTTAGTATCAAATCAGATCTGGCACCCAGACCTGCCTAGGACCCAGATTGGAAGAATAGGACTTGCCATCATTGTCTACAAAACAGCCTGCCTGTGGCATCTTTGCCCCCAAAACAGCTTGCCTGTGGCATCTTTGCCACCAAAAAAAAAAGCGTGCCTGTAGCATCTTTGCCACCAAAATAGCCTGCCTGTGGCATCTTTGCCCCCCCTTACACATCCATGCTATCACACACACACATATTCATTCACTTGTTCACAAATATTTATTCACTAATTCACAGATAATCATTCCCTCATTCAAATATGCATTCAGATATTAATTCATACATTGATACTCATTAATTCCCTCATTCAGACACTCATTTCCATATAATCATGCACAAACATTCATTCACTCACTCCTTCACAGATACTCATTCATTCACTCAATCACTCAATCTCACATACTCCTTCATACAGCCTCCCCGCCCCTCTTACCTGAACTGAAGATGTATGTGCCGCTCGCAGACTTCCGTGAACAACCTGTTCTACTGCACAGGGAAAGCAGACGCGCAGCAGGGTCATGTGACGTACGTAACGTATGTGGCGCTAGAAGAGACGCTGCTCTACCAGGTCTACCAAGTAAGTAGCGGGCCCCTGCAGAATTGATTGTGGGGGTTGCCCCCAAGAGTGGCAACTCCATTGGAACCCCTAGTGACACCACTGCTATCCAGTCATTAGTCTTGGAAGAGGTATTAGTGTTGACCTTGACCTACTGTTATGTAAATATGGCGACCTTTTTTTCACATGCCTGGCTCTATATGCTATGTGAGCATAAAAATGTAGTGTACAACCATGCATATCTAGTCATTGGCTGCAACCTATGTCACTTTTTGAAAATTAACACGTTAGTCCAAGAAATCCAAGCTAGGTGCAAGTAGCAAGGCTGCTAGGACTGCCATGTTACCCTTGGAAAGAGTGGAAAGTATTACTTTATCAAATGATAGACACATTTATAAACATCATTTCTCATTTGCTAAAATGTTTAATTATGCAGGTAAAGTGGCAAAGCCCAGTGATATCACTTTCTGTACATATTTCTAAAATATTGCCAGGGAACAAACTACAACCATATGAAAGTCAGATTTATGCAACATGAAAGTAATTTGATCTTCTTTCATAATATCAAGTTTAGTTAGTTGGAAAAAAGTGTTAATATACAGAGGGAAAAGTAAATAGATGTTAGTGTATTTTATTTCATGACCTTACACAATAGAAGATGGGTGAAAATGGGTCTAAATAATCTACAAAAGCATAGAATAAGTATGAACACACACATATATGTAGATATAAAGTATATTGTGACAATAAACAGAGTGGGTCAATAAAGTCATGTTTAGGGAATCTTAAGCACGCTCCTCTAAGACAATAAGCCCTGGGAACACTGGATTTCAGCAAATTGTGCGTTTTTATTGATAGGCGCACACGGAAAACCCCAGAACAAAATCATAAAAACAAAGTCTAGCTCCTACCGGAGCCCCCTCTGGCTATATTTTGCCCAGACTGACCAGCCTTTCAGTGCATTTAACAACCCTACCAGGCCCAGCTAAGCCAGGCTCTGGAAAACCCCCACCAGACAGCTAATGCCACACTTGGCACAGGGATCTTCAGGACCTCTCCTTGCCCTTGGAGCACAGGGGGACTTCTCTGCCTTTCCACTTCCTGATTATAAGGCTTTAGGGGGTTTAAATGTCCTGCACATCATGCAGGGTTTATAGGAATCCAGACCAGATCCTGCAATTATTCAGTCTCTTGGAATTTTCACTGTGAGGGCGAATGGAGTACTTTCCCAACCTGCTCTTCCAATGCTTCACCCTAGGGACACAAGATTTGCACAAAAGGTGACAAAACATCTCACTGGAACTTTAAGACGTGTCAGGCGCATACCTTGTGGCTGCAGCCCGTCCACATTCCGCTCCCATGAAGTTGGAGGTGGGTCTGCAGGTGTAACACATGACGTCATGCCTGAGATCCCTTTAAATGGGATCCCTTTAAATGTACTACAGTGTGTCCCCAGCTCTGTGCTCCTGTCCCTTTGGTGACCCTGCCTTTGTCTTGCCTACCCGTTGACCTAGGATTGCATCTTGACCCTGCCTTTTGATCGCTGCCTGCCTACTGACCTCAGATTGCCTCTTGTCATGGCTAGAAGACCAGCAATGCAGGAACTTGGTATAATCCACCAGGAGACTAGGACAGATAAGAACACTAGCTGAGCAAAACTGGATTGGATAAATGTTCAGAAGACGTAGCCAAGGCTAAGGATAATCGAACAGCAAGCTGAGTCAAACGCAGGAGACAGACAGGAACTTCAAAACAAACCATGGTCAGAACCAAACATCAATAGGAGTTTATTTTATGCAGCCAAATGCACAAGCCACTATCACAGGCACTGATCTAGCATAAGAACCAGGTTTAAATAAATCTCGCAATTGAATTCCCCACCCAGGATCGAAAAGCATAGGGTGTACGGATCCTGGATGAAATGCGATTCCGTACAGCCGATATTGGCCACATGGCTGTGTCGGAGGACCCCAACCAGTGGACAAGATATTGTAGTCGGTGGCAGGAACATCAGAAGGAAAACAGTTGGGTGTCCATAATTTAGGTTCAAATCCTATAGCTGAGCAGAAGGGAGAGGTCTTGAGAGCCTGATGATATGAGCAATTGTAGGACAGTTCTGCCAAGTGGAGTAATGATGCCCAATTGGACTGATCCATAGCAACATGGATTCAAAGGTATTTTTTTAACACTTGATTGGTCCGTTCCGCTTGCCCATTGGTTTCCGGGTGATAGACAGAGGGCAACCGAAGACGTATGCCTGGGTGGGGACACGCGGTTCTCCAAAATCTGGAGATAAATTGCGAACCTAAAACATAAATGAAGCCGAACAATCTCTTTAAGTATTAGCGTTGCAAGTTCTGCAGCTGTGGGCACAATAAAATGGGCTTGTTTAGAGTACCAATCAACAACTACTAGGATCGTAGTCTTTCCTTCTGAAGATGGCAAGACTGTAACAAAGTCCATGGCTAGTTGTGTCCAAGGCTGAGTTGGAGTCGGCAACCGTTGAAGAAGGCCAGAATCTTGCACAAATGTCGCAGGCTTGTACAAAATCAGCAATATCCATAAGCATATTGGGCCACCAAAAATGTAGTTGTAGGAGAAAACGTACATTACGGATTCCGCAATGTCCAGCTATAGGAGAATTGTGGGTGCAAGGCAGGACTTCGTTGTGATGCTTAGGTGGTACATAGAGTCGTCCAGGAGGAATCGACAGATCAATTACACAATCATGGGTACGATGAGGGGGCATTCATGCATTTTGCTTCGAGAATAGGTCCAGATAATCCCAATACTGTGCAGGAACAATACTTTTAGGATCGTGAGAGGGGCTTTCAAGAATATAGTTTACCTTTATGGGACATAAACAGCAAGTTTGAAAACAGCAGGAAGGGCCTCACCCTGGAGCACCCTGGTTGTGTTCTAAAATGCAGTTGACATTGGTTCAAAAATCCCCTACATTCACGTGGATCTCCTGCATACCCCTCTGGTAAGGGTATTTTAGGAGGTTTTCCGCCCCATAGTCTGTCAGTCTCCGAAGAAATAGGAACTGCAGGAGCTGCTGCCGAGGCCGCTGAAAAGGGCGATGGACCTGAGGCAGTTAATTGATGAGAGGAAACACGTACCAAGTCTGCGGGGTCCATGGTAGGACCTGGGATAATATGTCATGGCTAGAAGACTGGCAGTGCAGGACCTTGGTATAATCCACCAGGAGACTAGGGCAGATAAGAACACCAGCCGAGCAAAACTGGATTGAATAAACGTTCAGAATACGTAACACAATGCTGAGGTCAAGGATTAGCGAGGACAGGATAATCGAACAGCAAGCTGAGTCAAATGCAGGAGACAGACAGGAACATCAAAACAAGCCAGGGTAGAACCAAAAATAAATGGAAATTTATTTTATGCAGCCAAATGCACAAGGCACTATCACAGGACCTGTGTCAGGGTCCATCCAGGCTGCAGAGCTGCATATCTTGGTTTTCCCTGCCTAAGTTCCCATGTTTTGCTGTAATCGATTCCTGGATTTCCATATGCTCTGTCCTGAACCTCTGATTCCTGCATTCTAGTTCTGCTCTTTGCTTCAGCTCTGTTTTCTTGGTGTGCCCCATTTGTGTCATATGTTTTTCTCAGTCTACCGTCTAAAGGTATGTCCTTCTCGGTTCTGTGTTTGGATTCAATGTTTAGTTGTTGGATTCAATGTTTAGTAATTCAGTAGGCAGGGTTTAGCGTTAAGACCCGCCGAATATTGGAGTACTTTGGCGTAGTGGTGGGCTAAGCATATCTTATAGTCCTAGGCTATGGTTCCTCTCTCCCCATGTCACAGTTAAGATGTCCTATCCTTGCTTAAAGGAGAAGCGTCCGAGGATTCCGGCTTCTCACTCGCTCCCCTGTGTTCCTTGCCTTGTTCCCTGTCCTTTGTTGTGCCCTGTATCATGTATGTCTTGTCTGGTTATGTTTCTTGCTCGGTCTCCCTGTTCCTTGCTCTGTCCTCCTTGCTTGCTAAGTTTCTGCTGATTCTCTGCTTAGCTTCCATACTCCCAGCCTGCCACATCCTGCTCATGAGTCTAGTGCTATGTCTCATGCCTGTTCCAGGGTGCCTGCAGGATCTCTCCAAGTTCTGCTTTGTTTTGGACTATATCAGCCGCCATGTCAGGGTGCTGGTATGTGGCTGCACAACCCTAGATGCCCACCCGGGTGAGGGCAGTCTCCCCGCACCAGGCCCTGTCCCACTCTGCTACTGCACAATAACCCCTGAACACAATCTTTGGGCGCTCTGGGTCATTACAGTCGTCTATATGGACCCGGTTCCTGCCACCCCTGTCGATTCGAAATAGAATTGAGTCAGCGGACGCTGCTCAATAACTTTCGTGGGCGGCACCAGCGCTGCACAATGACCTTTGTGGGCTGTGACAGCCCCGTTCAGTGAGGAAGGTGGGTGGAGCCGCCGGCAGCAGCAGCGGGGTTGTTTGCATCGCACAGATGTTTGACAACGGGAATACAGCAGAGTACACATCGGAATGTTCAGTCAGGTAAGTGGAAGTAACTGGGGGCATGCTTGGCAGTGGGAGGCTTGGACAAAGATGGCTATGGGAGACTGCATGAGTCTCTGTGTGTGAAGTTTAGGCTGCCTGAGTCTGTGTGGATGAGAGAGAGAGACTGCCTGAGTCTCTGTGATGCACGTGTATGTTGAGAGAGACTGCCCAGATCTGTGTGCGTTGTGTTGAGAGACTGCTCGAGTCTGTGTGTATGTGGGATTTGACCCGAGAGAGACTGCCTGTCTAGTGTATGAGAGGACTGCTTGGGTCTCTGTAGCACCATGTGTATGAGAGAAGACGTGCCTGGAGTCTCAGTGTGTGTGAGAGACACTGCATGATTCCTGTGCTGTGTTGAAGAGAGTCCTGAGTCTCTGTGGTACGAGAGAGACTGCCTGAGTCTGTGATGTGTGTGAGAGACTGCCTGAAGTCCTGTGTGTGTGTTGAGAGCATGAGCGCTGAGTCTGTGGAGACTGCTTGAGTCGTGTATGTCGTGAGAGAACGAGTATCTGCCTGAGTCGTGTGTGTTGTGGTGGGATGCATTGTGAGAGAGACTGCGCTGAGTGAGTGTGAGACTGCCTGAGTCTGTGTGTGTGAGAGAGACTGCCTGAGTGTGTGTGAGAAAAACTGCCTAAGTCTGTGTGTGTGTGAGAGAGACTGCCTGAGTCTGTGTGTGTGAGAGTGCTGGTAACTATCCATAGACTGTGTATAAATATATATCTATACGAGCATATGGGCAATGGAATGACATGGCAGACTGCCTGAGTCTGTGTGTGTGAGAGTGCTGGTAACTATCCATAGACTGTGTATAAATATATATCTATACGAGCATATGGGCAATGGAATGACATGGCAAAAAATGATTTACTCTTTTCTCTTTCCCTCTTCTTTTTTTCACCTTCTCCATCCCCCTTCCATGTTTTCTCTCTATCATCTGTTTGTTTTGTCCCTCCTTTCTTCTGCCACACTTCTCTCTCCCCCTCCCTCTATTCTTTTAATTATGTATTTTCTCACCCCACTTTTCCTCTCCCTAACTTAATCACTTGGAACCTGCCCTAGATTTTCTTGGATATCATTCAAGAAAGTTCTACAGAACATAGGCAAATACACAGCTGCTACAGAACATCTTAAATAATAGAAACATTTAAATACTTAAAATGAAGAAAGATTAAGGGTAAAAATGCTGCTACCTCCTGCAGCTTACACAACAGGAGCTGACCTGTCCCAGCTGTCCCAGCTGACCATAACCACTTCAAGGAGGATGACTCCTATGCCTATAATGCTACGAGTAAGGAATCCCAAGGCCCTTGTTCCTTCCAGAAAACTGCACACGTACTATTCCAAAGTGGATGACAAGCTTCAGTCTAGGTAATGAAAGTGGCAACATTGCAGCAGCAAAAAAAATATTGGTGGATGGTCATCTCCATCCTGGCATTTCAAGCATACCCAAGTGTTTGTTTTTCTAATTTAATGAAGTAGAAGACTAACCAAGGTCTGTGGGGAACCTATGGTCACTTTATACACCCGTGGAAGTCCTACAAATTTACATTAAGGATATTTACCCCAAAGCATGGCAATCACATGGGATTCTCAGATTGGAAGATATCTGCTCCCTATCTGGGATAAATTCTTTTTCAACGCTGCAAATCTAAATTTTCTCTATCTAGTAAAGAATATTATTCGTACCTTAGAATCACAAGTTTTATTAAGTCCAAGACTTGGAATTTACCAAACAATTTAGATAGATTTATTGAAAGTCACTCTAAGAAACATCTAATTTCTAAAATTGGGAAATTGACAGAACAGATATCCATACAAGAGAAATCTAACACTATTATGAAATGGGAATCTGAACTGGCCATCTTCTATCCGGTAGAAGTTTGGTATTCTGCTTGGTCTAATATCAGAAAAGCCATACATTGTATAAATCTTCATGAACAATTTTTCAAATTATTGCATAGATGGTACTATGTTCCCTCCACTTTATTTAAAATATTAGGAACTAACTCCAACAAATGTTGGAGATGTAATACTGAAGTAGGAACAGCAGCTCACATTTGGTGGAATTGTGACAGATTAAACAACTTAAAACTTGAACTTATGAACCTTTTTAAAAATGTATTTGGAACACAATGGAGCCTTTCTCCTGAATCCTTTCTATTTCATATAGATATACCTCTTAAAAATAAATCAAATCTTTACCTAGCTATTAATATATTTGCAGCGACTAAAATCTGTATCGCGCGGAATTGGAAGTCAGAAGTAGTTCCGACCTGGTCACAAATCTTGAGTCAAATCGACTATCAACATAATATGGAGAAACACTACTTTAGAGCATATAACAGCCAAAAAAATATGATTTAATTTGGCTACCTTGGCGGAAAACATACCTTGATAAGGTTTGATACAGTCTGATTCCATCTCCTTGGCATTCAAGTCTATTTCGTTACACCCCTAAGAGTTGTCAAACTTGAATATGAATACAACCTGGTTGCAAGTTAGTTTGCCGTCTGATGAGTGAATGTTGTATATGGTATATTGTAAGTTTTAGAAGTATACATCTCAACTCGGATATTGAGGAAAGACATAGGATATATAAGTAACTATGTATTACTGAAAATATCTTTTGTACAATTTTGATGATTAACAAGGTCTGTGGGGAACTTTGTGGTTTAATTCCATTAGCTTATTTACTCATAGACAAAGGATCTTCCACTGTTCTTTATATCTTGTTCACAGGCATGCCCGGGACAAATGTGCTATAGAGATGACCTTGGATGATGTTTTGTTATTGACATTCTGGCTTGCCACTGATGGATTAGTGAAGCTATGATTGGTTTGAAGGTTACCTTAAATTGGTACTGTGACTAATAAATCAACATTAAAGGGAATTGATGTCTTTAGGTCTGTCCATAAAGCATTTGAAAAGGATTGAGGTAGGTTATTCAACTCATCATGTAAGCATTTCAGGATTGGTTTTCCAAATTGCCCTTCAAACAACTGAGACATTGAACCTATTATTTCGATTACATAATGGAAAATATAATAATTATTTCATGAAAATAATGACACTGAACATTACTTTTACATACAAATCAATAATAAATGGTAATTACACAGACTATATATATATATATGTTTATATATATTTTATTATATCTTTTCATGTGACAACACTGGAGAAATGACACTCAGCTACAATGTAAAGTAGTGAGTGTACAGCCAGTGTAAATTTGCTGTCCCCTCAAAAAACTCAGCACGCAGCCATTAATGTCTAAACCTTGACAACAAGAGTGAGTCCACCCCTAAATGGAAATGTCCAAATTGGGCCCAAAGTCTCAATATTTTGTGTGGCCACCACCCTTAACCCTCTTGGGCATGGAGTTCACCAGAGCTTCACAGGTTGCCACTGGAGTCTTCTTCCACTTCTCCATGACAACATCATGGAGCTGGTGGATGTTAAAGACCTTGTGCTCCCCCACCTTCTGTTTGAGGATGCCCCACAGATGCTCAATAGGATTTAGGTCTGGAGACATGCTTGGCCAGTCCATCACATTTACCCTCAGGTTCTTAAGCAAGGCATGCAGGTGTGTTTGGGCACGTTATCATGTTGGAATACTGCCCTGCAAATTTACACTGTTATACAGGCTGTACACTCACTACTTTACATTGTAGCAAAGTGTCATTTTTTTAGTGTTATCACATAAAAAGATATAAACGTATAGTTACAAAAATGTGAGGGGTGTACTCACTTTTGTGAGATACTTTATATATATAAAGTACTTTATTTTATAGTCAATAAGATGCGTTTTTGAAACAAAACTTGCTACTTATCAAATGCCTTTTAAATATATTTAGTAATTCAACTAAAACACAAAGCTGGAAGCATCCAGTTGTCTAAAATGTGGTTGTATGCTGTGGCATTAACATTAGCCTTTACGGGAACCAATGGGCCTTGCCCAAACCGTGTAAAGCAGGCCCAGACCATTATCCCTCCTCCACCAAACATTACAGTAGGCACTATGCATTCTGGTTGGTGGCGTTCTTCTGGTATCCACCAAACCCAGATTTATCCATTGGACTTCTAGATGGCGAATAGTGATTTATCACTCCAGAGTACATTTCCATTCCTCCAGAGACCAGTGGCTTCCATGGAAAGCCTTTTCATGAAGCTCCCGACACACATTATTTATGCTGATGTTGCTCCCAGAGGCAGTTTGAAACTCTGGAGTGAGCGCTCAGCAGCCCCACTGTGAGTGTGCATGGTCTACCACTAAGCTGTTTTTACAATAATTTCACAGAATTTACAGTACCCAGGCAGATCTAGCAGGACAGAAAGTTCAAGTGGCCACATAGTAGTAGATAAAAATAAAATTTGCCTAGTTTTAATGCCATAGCAACCTTGTATGTTGTGAATTGAACTTTATTTAGTACACACAAAATGAGTAAAACAGGTTGCATAAGACTCTTGTGGTCCAACTGATATACTGATGAAGCCTTTCATTTTTAACTAATATTAAAAAAATACATCTTACCAGTGGTAATTGAGTTGTGTGTGTCTGACAGTGTAAGTGAGTTGTGTGTAAAACTTACTTCAATGAGTGTTCTATTGGGAATTCATCAGGTAGCGTCCGAGACTTTTAACACTGGCCTATCCCCAAAACTGCAGTACTTTTTAAACTCAAGTGATTAGTCTCAATGATCCACTTGTTTGGAGGCTTTAACCCCTTGGTGCTTTTTTTGGGATAAGGGATTTTACACCCAATCAAGGACCTTTTGGGAAGTACTGCTTTGCATTAACTAATATGTAAAATATTAAAATTAGCCTAAAGAGGACAAAGTCATCTACATTCGTGGATAACAAGAGGAAATTAAAGCAATGCAGCATACATATTTTACTGTTTCTGCCCTTTTATTTTGTTTTGCATTTTAATGTTTTTTTTTTCCGGTGCACGCATGCTGCCCACAGAAACTGTTACTTCAGGCTTTATTGTACAAAGTCATCAGAAACACTTCACATAACCTTCTCTACCTTCCGTTAGTGCAAGAACAGACAGCCCGTGGCTCACCAAGCTGTTGAACTATAATCACAGTCTGGTAGAGGATTATGGAAGCTATTTAACAACATCTAGAGAAATGAAAGTTGCGTATCTCTGCTTAAAACTAATCTATTACTTTTCTCAAATATTACATTTTATAGTTTTGTATACTTAATAGTTATATGTGATCATATTGAAAGATTAAAATAAACAAAGTTAAAAATAGACCTAATTTGTATACCATGGGAAAAATTATCTTAACTCCCCTTTTTGAGATCTGCAAGATCGTTGTCTTGACCCTATTGTTAAATTGCTGGTTCTAGCTGAATTGAATGCCAATAGGAGGTTTAATAAGTCCCTTAGATCTCCCTGTTACGTGTGTAGGTATTTTCAATAGGTATAGTCTTCAAGTATCAATTTTGATGGTAACGTTAAGACTAAGACTAGGTGAAATTTT
Source organism: Spea multiplicata (assembly GCA_009364415.1). NCBI lineage: Eukaryota > Metazoa > Chordata > Amphibia > Anura > Pelobatidae > Spea > Spea multiplicata. The sequence goes on from VKOC01018397.1 coordinate 11,679, forward strand.
CATCTCACTACATTCACTTAACTATTTTGAATTATCTCCGGCTGTCATGTGGGGATTCTTCAATGTTATGTGACGGACAATGGGTAATCTTATAACTCTTAAGAGCTTCAATATGGTGTCTCCACTCATAGCAACATTGGCACCAGTTAAATGTCTGCAACTAAAATAAATCAACATTAGACAAGATATGCTTGAGGGAGGCAAAATCCTTTAGTAGACCTTGAATTTTGGTAGAACCAGTTCAGGGAATGTGAATGCAGCCCATTATTCAGATCTGCAAATACTATTTATCTAAGTTAGAAACCATAGACATCTCTACCAACGTAGAAAAAAAATCATTGATTCGCAGGCAAGCGAAGCTTGCTATTCTTTGAATAATTTACCAGCTAGTGGTGGAAATGGCAAAGGAATTGTAAAAGCTTTATATCTATATATATATATAATATATATATATATATATATAATATTTGCTGATTATAGGATGACCCCTCCAAATCTGAATATTAATTTAGGACAAAAAGAAGAAAGCTTGAATATAAGACTACCCTATAAGAAAAAAGTTGTACTAGTGATTATTAATTCACATGTAAACTATTGTTTCATATTTAATAAAAACTATGATTGGGAAAAATTTATTTTTTGTTTGCTTTTATTTGCCAAACTGCCCCCAGTTATGCACATCTGCCCCAGCTATGCCTTATACCCCCTTATATGCCACTCTGCCCCCGAGGAAATGCCTTATACCCCCCCTATATGCCACTCTGCCTTCCTGATATGCCACTCTGTCGACAGATATGCCTTATACCCCCTATATTCCACTCTGATATTCCTTTTAACCCCCTATATGCCACTTTGCCTTCCTGATATTCCTTTTAACCCCCTATATGCCACTCTGCCTCCCTGATATTACTTTTAACCCCCTATATGCCACTCTGACTCCAGAAAGCCCTTATACCCCCCATATGTGTCTAGTGGGGCAGCCAGAGGTCTCAGCTGCTACTGCTGGCACTTCCGTCAGGGCTTCTATGATTGAGCACTGGAAGGTCATGTGATGCCGGCACTCTGTCAAACCTTGTCTTATAATCGTGCAAGTATGGTATATATATATATATATATATATATAGAGAGAGAGAGAGAGAGAGAGAGAGATGAAATGGCTGTGTTTCAGCCTGTATTTGTGGGAGGGGTATTTATACCCCTTCAGCACCCTCTCCTTCAGGGCATTTTGGTAGCGATTTAAGGGTGTTTCGTTAGTACTTCTGGGGCATCTTGTTGCTCATGTATCCTTCTCTGTGCCTCCTGACATTCTCACTCAGCATCTGCCCCCTCCATCCCTCCTCTGTCTTTAGACTGGGTAAGAACTTTAATTTCCATTTCATCCACTATTTCATGTGCAGGGGGGAGGGGTCTTATTTAGACAGAGCTGTTCAGCAGCTCTACTCGTTTCATGCGCAGGGAGGGATTGGGGCTTGTTTTCTACTTGTTTCATGAGCAGGGAGGGAAGAAGGGGGGGCTCGTTTAGACAGAGCTGCTCACCTGCCCTACTCGTTTCATGTTCTACTCAATTCATGTGCAGGGAGAGATGGGGTACTCGTTTAGATGGAGCAGCTCAGTAGCTCTACCCGTTTAATGTGCAGGGAGGGGGGGGGGTTTAAGGGTGCTTAATAAAAGAAAAAACTTTCTCCCTACATTCAGTTCTACCTTTTGCCACCTTCTGCCACACTAAATCTCAAACTTTCCCCCAACACTATCAAATTATATATAGCAGGCATACGATATAAGGTTTCCCTACCACACTCAGATATGCCTTCCCTTCTCGAACCCATCTCAGACCCGGAGTTGAGAAGAACCTTTAAAGACAATGCAAATGTTATCATGGTTAACACAGCCTTTATTAATAAATATTACTCCTACATTCAGGGTTGGTTCATTTCTTTGTCCCCTATCCTACCTACTAAGGGGGACATTTTTGGCATCTAGGCACATTTCAGACCCACTGGACGTTGGTTCTGGTTTTACCCCCACCACAAAATGTAAAGGCTGTTGCTTCAGGACCCTCTCCTTCAGGGCATTTTGTTAATGCAAATTTTGTCCACTAAAATAACATTAAATGTATCAGAAATGTTGTAAATTACTATTGTAGCTGGAAAAGGCTGATTTTTAATGGAATATATTGATAGGCCTACAGAGGTCCTTTATATGCAGCCATCACTCCTGTATTCCTGGTATGTTGCATTATCTTAAAACGCTAATTGATCATTAGAAAACCCTTTTGCAATTATGTAAGCACTAAGCACACCTAGAGATTATCTAAATTTCCTTAATGAAAACAGCTCAATGACCCCAAACTTTTGAAAGATATAACAATATATTCATTATATATTAGGATTGTATAATACACAACATAATGTCACATTACAAACTGTTATGCCCTTCTATAAATATTATATTTTCATTATTTACCATATTATTTGAACTAAAAACAACAATATATTTTGTATTGCATCAGGTTAACAGGTTTGAATGTGTTAATGCTGCTCTATAAAATTTTACTCTTGATAAGCAAACATTAGCATAAACCAATGGTGAATCCCACTGGTGAAATACTTGGCATGCCGTTGGATAGATGTCTAGGAATAATTAAAAGGCATTAGATACAAGGATCCTAGCATTTTTGTTGCGTAGCAACTAGAGATTGTCTTTCTTCTGTTGCAATGCAGAAGCAGCATGATTGTTCTCCGTATCTGTTGCATCAGGGCAGTCTTAGGCTGTATTCAGGTGCAGGAGCGGAAAAAGTCTACCACACTGTGTGTAACGTGGACAGGAGCAATGGGATGAAAGAAAAAAAAGCATCAGGCTCCATCAGATTAAATAACAATGAATACACTTGACCATGTTATTGTTTCTTAGTACTTATAGAATAGATTATATGTGTAACAAACTGATGGATGTTGTACAATAAATAGGAAACATGAAATTAAATTCTGGTATTGCCTAAGAGTGTCTGACAATACCGGCATATGCCAAAGGTACCCTTGAGTCTGTCCATCCCCACCATTATTATTTTGTGACTAACAGAGAGGTGAACAGGATATTACTTTGCAGGAACCTTTGCACGTAAAAAGGTAGCAAAATTAACTGTGAAGAAGCTCCCTATGCATCATTGACAGAACCCATGGCTATTTTTCATTTCCAGCAGTTGGCCAACAACTCCTGACATCATCAACAAGCAGCTGAGAACAGATACAAACTGTGAATGTTCTATCAGTGATCCTGTATTGAGTTGATGACACCAGTTTCAGATCACAAACAGTAGAAGAGTAGTAACTGTCAGCTTGTAAGGTCTGAATAGGCATCATGGGCACACACACCTGCCCATAAACACACATATACACATACACTGCTCTTATTCTCAGATTACCATTCTTATAGGAATCATCTTCCTTTGTCTCTGGGATGCTTGCATGCTTTTCCTGCTCCGCTGATCTTATGGTGAGGTCTAGCCAGGATTCCAGGATAAGTTACTGGACAAGCGGTGACAGTCATAACGCACCAGCTCTCAAGGGTAAATGCTCATGGAGTCAGACTTGCTGTAGCCATCTTGTCTGACATCAAGTTGTTGTGTAAATGCCCACCAAGCACATCGTCGGCATGTACCCCTGAGGTCCCCTACAGGACCCCGAGGTGGCTGCTAGACTTGCGACTTAGGACTTCTATTGCCTCCACATGAAGTTTGTGGATAATTACTTAGACCAAGGTCTCTGCTTTGCTGATGACCTTCTTCTGTATGTCTCCCACCCTCATACATCTCTCCCTATTACTTCATTAATGGTTCATATTCGCTTTTCTTTTAATCTTTCTAATACTGTCAATCTTTTAATATAGTTGTCTTATATAAATATATAAAATGATTACCAGAAGAGGAAACTTATGCTTTCAATATACGTCATGTTATTCCACAAATCCTAAATAGGCCACAATCACTATTGTTATGAATAACTGAGACTGTTTCAGAGCAAGGGTTGATAAGATTAATGTTTAATAACTTTGATACCTGATTGTTCATCACAAACCTTCTTTTTCTATGTTTTATTGTCACCTTATTGTAATAATGATCCATGATAACTGTAAATACAGAATTTTCCCTTTGGCGGTTACAGAGACTTTTCTGCCTATAGAGAAAAGAGGAAAAGAGAGGAGAAGGGTTTATATTATATTCCAGTTTCAACTGATCCTCACTGATCATATGTTTGCCATAATGTCTGCACTGATTCTTATATAAACCCTTGTTTAATAAAGCATTTCTAAAAAAAAGAATGGTATTATTGCTCCCCTAGCCTATTTTTTAAATTGTTGATTCTTGTCAACTAGAGAAAAAGGCATAATTTCAATACAGAAAATGTATAATATTATGCTGGCCCTGCTCCAGGCTGTTATCAATTTCAGCCTCCATTTGGATATCTTTTAGATCGGACTTTTGTAAAACTATTCGACTGATAAACAAAAGCTATACATAGATTCAATAAATGTATTTAATTACTGTAATAGTAATAATGTTCTCAGGATGTTGAGGATGCCAACATTAATTAAGCTATCCTAATTTAAACAAGTCAAATAGGGCAGCATTTAAATGCATCAATGTCTGAGTATACTGTACTGTAGGTTAATCAAACAACTGTATAACTGATTTTAACCGGTATAAATAAACATTATGATATTTTGGAGACCTCTCTTTTGTAATCACTGTATTTCCAGAAAACAAATGTAGATTTTATATCACGAGAAGGCAATTGTAGAAGGCAACTTTCCAGCTGCCAAAAGCATTACAATCTCTACTCTAGAAAGTGCTGCCCTACCATACAGCCAAGGGATTGTTATAGGACTGTCAGTGTTGATATCTAATACATCTAATCAGGATTTGAGTAGTACACATTACTGCAAAACTTTGAGTGACAAAAAAGTTAAATTAAGAAGCAGGAGGTGTATGACAAAGTGATAGGTTCTTGGAATGACAGAAGCATGAGTTAGAATTTGGCAGATCACTAAGTTCATCTGTAGGATCTTGTGTGGGAGGGAACACTTGGAAAAACCCAACAGAAATCTGTTAAGAAAAATCAGATGGATTTAAAGCATATGGTGATGATGGCTACAGGAAGGTCATTTTTAATAAAACAGGAAAATATTAGTATGTTTTTTGTAAAAGGCATTAGATTTTCCATAATTCATTTTCAATAATTATGGAGTCAAATGTAATACCAACTAACAACAACACTGAAAAAGTCATTGGTATGATACCCAGTAACATCTGTCAAAGATATATTGTTGGTTATTAGAAACATATACATCAATAAATTGATCTAGATCTATTGATAGTGATAGTGTCCTAGGCAGCCTATGCCCCTCTCTTCATGTACTTGGTGTATAAAAGAACTTTACTGTGACCCCCCCCCACACCACCACCAGATCAGCATCCAAAGTAACTGTGCTATCCTTTGGCTTTATCCTTTGGCTAATATATGTTTAATGTAAATAAATACATTTATTTAAATGTCTACATGAGAGGTTCTGGCCCATTTGATAAGAGACACAACTGTATAAGCTCCAAAAATCAGGAGAACCCATATACTGATAGACTGAATTACAAAACAAAAATACAATGAGCTCCTTACCACACCTGAAATGATCAGTGGTCTTCAATGAGACCCCAACCTCAAAACTGGGAGCCACTAGAGCACCTTAATAATTATCTTGTTAAACAATATAAATTATTAGATGTGATCATCAGGTCATTAAAAGGAAGCACGAACCTCTGCAAAAATAACATTTAGAACAAATTAAAAAAGAGAATGTTTGCAATGCAATTAGAACCAGATTATTGAATCTTGAATAGGTTGTTTGTAATAAAGCCATTTGTCGATTAAAGCTCTGACACAAAATAAAAAACAGATATGCCAAGAATTATATCCTGAACTCTTTTAATTTAATCTTTTCATTTCTGAGAAATCAACACATGACGAGTGTCATCTAAAAGGATTTCCCACGTCTTAATGCTTAGTGTTAACAAGCTTACACATAAAGATCACATTTAACAGAACACTGTTTCAGTATTCCCTGCACGCAAACACATAAACTATACAGGGGCAATGGCGCCACCAAATGTTTCATAATAATTCCAAGCACCAGAAAATATCATATTACAAATATTTTACAAATGCAAAAATGGGAAATATATCTCTTTTGTGCTATAATCGAATATACTGCAGGTTCAAAAAATAGTTCAGATGTAACGACAATCATATAGAACTCAATTTAAATAGCGGTTGTCCCTTGTTATTGTTTCCATTTTGTGTGACTAGGAATTATCAGAAGATAAATAAAGGCTCCAGGCACTCAAGTTATTTTTATTTATCTACTGGATTTACTGAAGAATTGGCTCTACCTGGCACAGTTAATCACCTGGGTTTTCTTGGAGTGTGCAGATTCCTCATTCTGGTTATTCATTAATTTAGGAATTATCAGAAGGCATCTTGTGATAACACTTGATCCTAGAATCAGGGGCAGAACAATAGGGGGTGCAGCCAGTGCAGGACCCACAAATGTAAAGGGGCCCTAGGAGGGAGATCTTCCTTTCCTGGTCCCACTTGCATAATATAGGTGTTCAATGGTGTTGCTGAAATGCTGAAAAAATGCAAAAAAAAGACTACCACAAAGTTTGACAATTGCATTGGCCGGCTTCAAAGATACCCGAAATGGCACATGGGGGAAGAAATTACCAGATTTGGAAAAAATGGTTTTGAAATAGCAAAACGCTACCTGTACTTATTGCCCCATAAAAGAGAAAAAAAAAAAGCAACTAAACTCAGGATGAGTAAAAGAATCTATTTAGGCAGGTGTTTTCATTAACTTTTATAGATGAGTAAAAGATTTTTCAACTAAAAGTTAGAAAAAGTCATTTTTTCTAAATTTTTCACCATATTTTATACTTTGTTTTAATAGTAAATAATATAATACAATCAAAACAATATATGACTTGTGTGGGTTCAGTAAATGGGCAGCGCCATTGTCATGAAGGGTACAAAAATAAAATCAGCCTTTGTCACTAAGGGGTTAAACACTTCATAAATGTTTTCCTTGTATACGCTGGCATAACTACAGGGGGCTCAAAATTGTCTAGAAAGGGCCCTTCCAACCTGGATCAGTGCCCTTTCTAAACTATTTTGAACCGGCACGGGGAGAAACTGAGGCTGCACACACACTGCGCGCGAGCAGCCAGAGACAAAGCTGCAAGAGCGGTGAGAGGTAAGCGGGCGGCGGGAGGTGGGGCATATGTATGGATGGATGTGAGCATGGATGTGTACTTGTGTGTGAGAGCATGGATCTGTCCTTGTGTGTGAACATGGATGTGTACTTGTGTGTGTCTGTGTGTGAGCATGGGTGTGTACTTGTGTGTGAGCATGGATGTGTAATTGTGTGTGTGTGTGAGCATGGATGTGTAAGTGGGATGAGATGGAATGTGTGTTAGTGAGTATGAGTGAGTATGTGTGTAATTTGTATTTGTTTACATATGTTGAATGTTCAAAAGGGGATGGCAAGGGGCAAAGAAGGCTAAAACCAGATGTGTGAGGGCAATGATGGCACAGACTAGCTGTTGATGCTGGAGGCCCCAGGGACATTTTTGTACCTGGGCCCCATGGTTTCTAGTTTCTAACTAGAGCCTGGCCTGGCACACAGGGGGCCACATTTCAAAATGGGGGTGGGGCCACCTATAACTCTTAGGACATTAAAGGGGAATTGTTAATGCAAGGGAATTAGGCATAGTTCGATTTAATAAATAAAACTAACTATTTATTATTCTTTTTGTCACTCAGTGTAATTATTTTGAAATAAAAATCACCTCAAGGAAGCTGAAATCCCTTTTCTCAACCCATTGCATCCAAAGATTGCCCAGACCATTTAAAAGCAATCGGTAACTTAACAACAGCAAAGATTTTGAAAAAGTTTCAATTCCTCTTTAGAAAAACTATAACTCACATTATTAATTTATTAATTAAATTGATTTATTAGCTTTAACTATGTAAGGTAAATATATGGCAGAGTCCGGTATGCAAGCCAGGGTCAGGTTATCCAGAAAAACATCAAAGTCTGTTTAAACAGAGTCCGTTAAACAAGCCAGGGTCAGGGTATCCAGAAAAGTCCTTTAAACAAGCCGGGTCACAACGAATAGTAGCTCAGAAGAAATCAGAAACACTCAGAGACGAAATATACCAAGTACCCAGCAGCAGCAGCTGCTGGGTTTTGAAGTTCCCGGGCTGGTGACATCATCGGGAGCGCGTGCGGCCCCCTCCTTCCTGAAGCAGAGAAAAAGAAAGCGGGGATCGCTAGATGCGGCGGATAATTGACCTGCATCCGTGCCGGGTCGATGCGGCGTTGACGCGGTGGAGGACTGACCCGGCGTGTATTCTGGTGAGGGGCTACAGGTCGGTCGTCGGCATGATTGCTGACAAACTAGTGTTCACATTCTGTTCAATGATCTTCCAACTTTAACTTCACAAAGCTCATTAGTTAACTTTGCTTTTATAAAAAAAAACAATACATTTATTTCAGTAAATTCATGCGCCTCATGTTTGTTAAATAAATGTATATTTTTTAAAAAAAATTATGGGGAAAATTTTTGCAGTGGGTCTAAGGTACAATTACTGATTGAGCCAGCTCTTACAGCTGCTAAAGCCAGATCTACAGACTCAACTCAACAGACTTGACTGAGATATCATGCCTTTGCATTCTAATAACTTGCATATTTACTAAAGTTTGTTAATTTTTGCACACAAATTTTTCACACATACTAGCATCACACAAATAGCATACCCTCTGATAGGAGAGCGACAATCTCATTCCCTGTGGGTGTTGGGGTAGAAGTAATTAAACTATAACCTAGGTGTATCAGGCTCCTGGGGTACATATCAGACACAGGTACAGATTGGGTGTGCTAGTGCAGATTGTGGGAGGTTAGGAGGCATCACCTAAACCTACCACACTGATAACTCAAGCACTTCCATCACAAGAATCGGCTTCAGCCACCCTGACCAACACTCTCAAATACACAATTAAACAACATTGACAAAGAAGAAGAAGAGAAAAAAACAAGCAGGATAGCTGTAACCTACATGCTGCCTCCAGACGTGGAGTTGCTCAGTAATACATGAACAGATGCTATCTGAAGTGCCGATTGTGCTTGAATGTTCAGATACACAACCATGCAAGCACATTAAAATATATCTCCTCTTTCTTGGCACTCTCCCTTTCATACTTATTTTTTATATATATAAGTGGCTTCACAAGCACCACTGCAAGAAATGTTGCCTCTTGCAAGAAGGCGGCACCCATTAAAAAATAAACACATCTTCAAGAGGGTGTCCAGACCCTCCTGAGAACTCTGAATACAATTACTACATTTAACCATGCAACTTACTGGAGCTCAGCTTTCTAATCTGATTAGTAAAATATAAAAAGAAAAAAATGGAAACAATAAAAAATAGTTTAAAAATACATAAAAATTTGGTAACATTTAAAAGTAATTATGCAGTGATGTCACCATCAGGAAAAGCATCCAGTTCCAGCAAAAAAAAGTACAAAAATATAAAAAATAAAACAGACAGTCTTTAGCGCTGTATCTTCCCAAAAATCCTGGCATGGACAGAGTATAAAAACTAGCATTTCATGGGTCTTATCACTGTACTGTTGCTGAATATATATCGGGGTGTTGTTTGACATATACCAAGGGATGTAAATTCATACCTAAAGTATAAATAAAAACACAAAAAATGACTACCGAATTTGACAAAGGCTAGTGGTAGAATTAGTACATGAAAAGATTTAAAATACCACCATTTAAAATACTCTGGTGTATGGTTTTCAAAAAAATATGGTTTGATGGGGTAAATTGAATGGGCCAAGATGTCCCAAATACCACATGAGGCAGAATGACCAGATTTGGAAAAAATGGTTTTGAAATAGCAAAAGGCCACTTGTACTTATTGCCCTGCACAAAACATTGAGTATTTCTAAACTCAGGACAAATAGTAGAATCTATGTAGCATGTAGTAAAAGATTTTTCAAATAAAAGTGAACCTGGTTGCTTTTTTCGGTTGTTCATATTTATTTTTAATAAGAAATTAAATTATATAATAAAAAAATGATAACAAAAACAATATATAACTTGTATGGGTACACTAAATGAGAGAGGGAAGAAAATTACAGCCAAACACAAGCACCACAAAAGTGTTAAAACAGCCTTCATCACGAAGGCTATAAAAAGAAAAAAACAGCCCAGTCCTTAAGGGGTTAATACTGTATCCACGCAATATATTTTTTCTTCAATATTCATTTATTTTATTTTCTCATTTATTGGAGCTAGTTTAATAATTCGAAGTCAATTTGGAATTGATCAGTTGCAACACATTTTTGTATTTTCCTAAACTCTGTCAAAAGTTTATTGTAAGTTACTATATTGTACTATATATTGTACTATATATAAGTACAAAGGTCTCACTCAGTCTCTCACACTCTTATTCGCACTCTTTCACATTCTCAATCAATCAATCTCTCACTCATACTATTAAGTTTCTTCACACACTCTCGCACTCTCTCTAGCCAACTCCACCAACCACTTCCGTGTCCCTGTCTCCTTTCCCGGAGCTCTTCTCCATGGACCAGGCCTTCCAGAGGACGTCTGCAAAAGGTGGGAGCCCCCAGGAACACTCTATGCCCCAATTGGAGAGGTCCAGGAATGCCAAAAATATCCGTCTTGCAACATGGTGTAACTGCGGGGTACTTACCTTCCGTCTGCCCGAACCGCCGTTCTTCTGTAACCCCTCGACGCCTGTAGCCGCTGGCAGGTTTCCTGAACACAGACTCCATGGACTCTGGCCCTGTGTACTCGCGCGCCACCGTGTGGTCTCTTTTATAGGCATTACCCTTGTGCGTTCCAAGCCTCCGTTTCATGCTGGGCGGGAAATGCAATTAGTATGACTATTTAAACCTGGCTGTTGCACTAGCTCATTGCCTGTGATAGTGCCTTGTGCATGTTGGCTGTGCTTATTAAATACCTTACTTCGTGATTTGGCTTCTGACCCTGGCTTGTTTTTTGACGTTCCTGCCTATCTCCTGTGTTTGACCCGGCTTGTTTTTGATTATCCTGTCCTCGCCAACTCCTGACCTCGGCTCCGTGTAACGACTACTCTTTTGCCTGTTGTAACCAGTATACTGCCCTGCTCCTGTACCGGTGGTTGATACCAGGTTCCTGCACTGCTGGTCCTCTAGCCGTGACACATGGTGGCACGGTTTCCCACAACACAGCCTCTGACTCCTCTTGCCCTCCATCTACTTCAGATTCTTCTGTCTTGTTCAATATGCTTGTTAGACTTGTGCATTCGTCTTCGGGCGAACATGAAAACGAGCACGAAGAGGCCGTTTTTTTGTTCGTTCCGAAGGAACGTAGAACAGAATACAGTGCCGGCAAACCGTAGGCGAAGACGAAGACTCACAATCACGAAGAATCGAAGATTCTTCGTGATCGTCTTCGTTTTTGCCGCGCAACCGCCAAAATTTCAAACAGGAGTGAGCTGATCCTCGTCTGTCCAATCAGCTCACTCTTGTGACGTAACGCTAAGGGTCTCGTCCAATGCCTGTGCTGCTGTTTTTTGAATTCTGAAGGCGCCTTTATAAGACCAGAGCTTGCCTGAGAGATCCATTCATTTTTCGCTGTGACTGCTTTGGCAACACTGCTGTGCTGCATCCGAGCGTTACAGAGAGAGATTGTTCTGTTCTGTGTGAGACTGGTAAGCCTTAGCCTGCCATTTCTCACTGTGTACTTCATCCTCACTTCAGTGCTACTTAATTAATATATTTAATAATAATAATAATTTGATTAATTTAATTTTTTTTTATTTAATTTGTCATCAACTTTAGTGTAAGTGCTGTTGAGTTGACAGTGCACCCAGTGCCTCAGTGGCACTGGGGTGCCCTTGCCCTGGGCTGGCACTAGTGCCTATTGCCTGTCCTGCTTAAATAAATTAAATAGAATTTATAAATTACAATTTAATAGAATCTATAATTTAATAGTTCATTATAATATTATATATTATATATATTTGTCAGTCATATAGTATATAGATACTATAGTATACTAGTGTAGAGTGTACTGTAGACATTCATCTACTAGTGTCTAATTTAAAATCAGTAATATTAATTAATATAATTAATAATTGAATTCATTATAAAATTATATATATATTTGTCAGTTATAGTTAGTAATAGTATACTAGTGTAGAGTGTACTGTAGACATTCAGAACATCTACTAGTGTCTAATCTAAAATCAGTAATATCAATAATTCTCTAATTCTTTCTTATCTTAATAGTTAATTAAATTAGCTATAAATAAAAGTAATAATATTAATTAATTACTACTAGCGTATAGTTCAGCTAATCTTATTAGTACTGGTGCTGCAGCTCTATAGTTTGTGCTTTGTTTTAGCAACAGTAAGAGACCAAGTCAATTTTTCTTAATTAATCTTTCATTTTATTTCATTTGTTTTGCTCACCTCAGTCCATCAGTGAAGTGAACTTGTTGGGCTAGTGAGTGCAGCCGCATAAGTGCTGTGTTTTTTTTTGATCAGCAAGCAGTGACGTTAACTGTTTTGCAAAGATTTTCTCATTTATTTTACATTTTATTTCAATTTTATTAAAAGTACCCTTAGTGTTTTGCTCACCTCAGTCCATCAGTGAAGTGAACTTGTTGGGCTAGTGAGTGCAGCAAGCAGTGAAGATAACTGTTTTGCTGTGACATTTTATTTTATTTCTAATTCTTTTCAAGAAAAATTGACTGTGACGAGCTGTACTAAGCAAAGCTTCAAGCTACTAGCTGTAGTACTAAAATAATTCTAATCTTCTTTAATCTTAATCTATAATATATTATAAATAATAATATTCTAATTCATAATCTATAATATAAGTAATTCTAATTCTAAATTCTAATTCATAATCTATATTCTTCTATCTATAATACATAATATATATTAGTAAATTAGTTCTAATCTATTAATATTATATAACTTAATATTAATTAAGAAATCATATACTTAATCTGATTTAACCTCACTTTAGCTTAGTGGGTTTGAGAGCGTCTGCCTAGAGGTAGACTTATAGTAAGGAAATATAGCTTTAGGCTAGCATAGTAGTAGGCTAAGCTCTTAGGCCCGTGTAAATTCAAATTAAAAATAAAATACTGCTAGTTATTAAATAGTTAATCTTGAGTTAATAATTTAAATAACTTTAGCACTTTGGCAGATTGCACACAACAGCACAGTGCAGTAGTGCATAGTTTTACTTTTTAAGCAGTAGCACTGAAGAGAACTTCCTCTAATTTTTTTGTCTTTAATTTGTTTTTCCTTTTTTTTATTTTTATTTTTTTATAGTTTTTTAAACACTACACTACACTACACACACAACACAAAATTTGAAATGGATCCTCCTTTTGGGACTAAGGAGGGACAAGCTCCATCTACCACCACCACCACCAGCAGCAGCACCACCACCAGTTCTAAGATGCAGCCTTTGCGTCAGTCTAGTCGGCCAAGTAGGCCAAGCTCTCGCTTATCATTTGGGGAAGCATTGCTTGAAGGATCATCAAGTAAAGGAAAGGCACCAAAAGCAGGCAGTAGTAGTGCGGCTAGGCCCACAAGCTCTATGGTTTTTTACGGAAAGCCTAAAGCACCAGAAGCACGTTCAAAGTTAAAGGGTAGCACAAGTAGTACCAGCCCAGTGACTAAAAAGAAGTGCCTTTTGCCCCAAGCAGCATCTTCCCCATCCACCAGCAGCATGCAAGGTACCAAGCAGAGCCAAATTAGCAGCAAGACTCAGAGGGGTCCCAAACCAAAGCGATCTCATTCCTTTGTAGGGAAAACCACCCCCACTTCTACCGCCTCTACCACCACTAGTGCTGCGCCTACTGTTCCCACTGGTACCGCCACGCCATGTCCTCCTAGTACCTCTAGCAAGCCACCAAGTCCTTACAAAATTTTTGTAAAGACAGTTAGAGAGAGGGCTACACATAGTGGAACTCCACCTAGCGAGGTAGCAGAGGAGCCTGAGACTGAGAGGCCAAGTGCAGAGTCTATTCTTCCTGCTCGCACTACTACTAGTCACGAGTCTCACGACGATATCAGTCTTAGCTCCAGCCTAGCAGGAATTCCATTCGATCTGGCTAATGAAGAGCTAGACTATGAGCCAGAGGAAGTAGAGGAGATGAGTGGTCAGGAATCAGATTCCTCAGGGAGCAGTGTCCAAATGACTAGTGCACAATTTTCCCCTGAGCCTCCACCTTCTCCGCTACGATCATCACCATCACCACCACCAGCAGCAGCAGCAAAACCTAGCAAATCTAAAGCAATTAGCAGTCCCACTATGGCCAGTACTGTTACCACCAGTCCCACCACCACTAGTTCTGCCCCTGTTCATCCACCCCGAGCAGTAAGAGCAGCACCCAAGGCACACTCCAAGGCTATGCGCGCCCCAATTTGGGAGCACTTTGAAAATGTTGAAGAAGGGCGCTATGGAAAGTGCAAACATTGTGGGAAGCTAATAAGCAGAGGGAAAGTGTCTGGCCATTTTACCAGTGCTAGCATGAAGCATCACCTCAGCACTCAACACAACGCTGTGCTATTGGGGAAAGATGCAGAGGTAAAACTTAGTGCAGGCAGCATAGCTGGTGGCCGTGGAAAAACCCCAACAGCTTCTTCTTCTGAGCCAATAGCAGCAGCAGCAGCAGCAGCAACTAGTGCTGGCAGCCAGAGACCAAGGCAGGTTGGAGCACTGCATGCCCAGCCCACCCTGGAAGAATTTGGGGCATTCCACTCCAAGAGAACGATGCCCAAACAGCAGGCCAATAAAGTAACGCGACTTATTTGTCAGTTCATTGCTGTTGGAGGGGCATCCTTCTCCATGATTGAAGGGGAGCCTTTCAAACAATTGATGGCGGCTGTGGCTCCACAATACACAGTTCCGTCACGTTCCACTTTCAGCAGGAACATTGTCCCCTCGCTGTATCGGTCCTGTGTTGCAGCAGTGAAAGAGGAGCTTTCCAAGGCTGCTGGTCAGTGTGTTAATTTCACTACAGATTTGTGGAGTGCACCTAGCGCCCAGCATGCCTTTCTTTCTTTGACAGCACACTGGTGGCAGCCCGGTGTGTCTAAGGAAGTTGCTGCAGCAGGCTACCGATCATTCCTTCTCCATGCAGAAGTGATGGATGAAAAGCACACTTCCCAAAATATTCTGCATGCGATTAGGAAAATGTTTAGCCTTTGGGTGGGAGCAGAGGCGGGCACCAATGTTGAAGTTGGTTTTGTGGTAACTGACGGAGGTGCCAATATGGTGAAAGCGCTGCAAGATGGTCATATTGTTGGTGTGCGCTGTGCAGCCCACATCACATGTCAGAAGGAACTAATGTGGCAGCAGTAGTTCTGTCTCGCTGCAGAAAGATCGCTGGGCACTTTCACCATAGTGTTAAGGCTAGCCAACTTTTGAGGGAAGAGCAAGAGAGGTCAGGTCTTCCCTTACACTGCCTACGTCAGGATGTCAGTACACAGTAGAACTCCACGTTAGACATGCTGGAGAGGATTTTGGAGCAGCAGAGGGCAATCCATTGAATAGGGAGGATTGGACAGTGATCGCCCAGCTAGTGGCAGTCCTTAAGCCATTCAGGGATGCCACAGAAAATTTAAGCTCAAACACTGCCAGTCTGGCCCAGGTAATTCCAGTGTTCTCCCATCTAGGCAGCAAGATGGATGTGTTCCTTGAAAACCGTGAGGCTGTTCAAGGTGGCACTCTACATCCTGACGTAGCAGCCATAGTCAGGAAGCTGAAGGATCTGCTAAAAGTACACCTTTGCAAGCGAATGGAAGAGAGTCCCGAAATGATGCTAGCGTGCCTTTGTGATCCAAGAATTAAGGGAAAGCTAGCTTTGAAATTCAATGTTCTCAGTAGCTACCGGGAGCAATTGGTCAACAAGGGGCGTGACTGGCAGCGTAAAATGGGAATGCTGTCCGAGGAGGGTGAGGTGCAGGAGGAGGAAGAGATGATGTGGTCTGCTACCCCTAGCAGCAGCATCAGCAGCAGTGCCACAAGCAGCACAACACAGCTGAGTGGAGCAGCTGCGTTTTGGGAAGAGGCGCTTGGCAGTATAGTTGGACCATCTGACAGAGCTAGCAGCAGAAAGGAGAGTAGTGCTGCTAAAATGGTCAAACTTTACCTCTGTGAAGTTCCTTCTGCTCCTAATGTTGATCCTCTTAGCTACTGGGATGAAAAGAAGAGTGTGTGGCCTGCACTCTCATGGGTTGCGCAGCAGCTTCTATCATGTCCGCCAACCACTGTTCAAAGTGAGCGCGTGTTTTCTATGACTGGAAACATACTGAGTCCACAGCGCTCACGCATGGCATCTCATCTGATGGAGCAGATTGCCTTTCTTAAATTCAATCTGCCCAAATTGGGTTACCCAGCTCTTAGCTTGGAAAGTTAAATTTTTTCTCTCTAATGTTTAAGGTAGTTTCTCCCCCTGGTTGCACTTGCTGCGGTGTGGCAACGCCTGCTACCTCCGCCGGTGTAGCTAGCTTATGCTAGGGCCTAGTGTCTGAGCTCTGTAAGTC